>CAUYSK010018485.1:0-55516 GCA_963575035.1 Avahi laniger
TCTTCAGCTCATCTGCCTCTTACAGCTCTGCGATCGTGAACAAGTCTCTTAACTTCTCTGACACTCAGTTATTTATTTTGTAAAATGGAGACAATAATACTAATAAGGCTGTTGTAAGAATGAAATTGGATAAAGTATGCAGAGTGCGTGGTCACACCAAGACTTCCGTCCTCCTTCCATTTCCTATTGCTTTATACAACTTAGCATCCGTGTTAGTTCTCAGGGCTGTCGTTAACAAACTACCACAAACTGGGGGCTTAAAACAACAGAAATTTATTCTCTCACAATTCTGGAAGCAAGAAGTCTGAAGTCAAGATGTCCCCAGGACGGTGCTCTCTCTGAAGGCTCTAGGGAAGAACCCTTCCCCGTCTCTTCCTGGCTCCTGCTGCTGCCCATGGTCCTTAGTTTCTGGGATTATAGCTGCGTCACTCCAGTCTCTTCCTCCAGCCCCACATGGCCTTCCTCCTGGTGCATGTCTGTGTGCCCTCTCCTCTTCTTAGAAGGACACCAATCATCAAATTCAGGACCCCAGTCTAAGCCAAATGACCTTCACTTAACCAATTACATCTACAAAGACCCACTTTCCAAATAAGGTCACATTCTGAGATTCCAGGCTCACATGAATTGGGTAGGACGCTATTTAATTCCCTGTAACACCCTGAGTTGCTATAACTTTTTTGGAAAGACATGAGTTTATTCCTTCTTAAAACCTTAAAAGACTCCCAATGCATTTAAACCTTGTAACTATCTACTAAAATGCCTATTAAAATTTTCTGCCTAACTTAAAAATACACAATTTGACATTTTCATCATTATTAAAATGTAACGACCTACTGTTGTGATTTTCATGGTACAAAGCATTCTTTCACACCTCTATGCAGTCCATCTGGCGAGCTGGGCAAGTTTCTACCTGGTGTGAATGTCATTATCAGGTTACAAATGTTCAGGGAGGTTTTGAGATAATACAAATCCTGTGATCTGTGATATGTTACCATCACTTTCAAAATATCTTGTTTTCAAACTGTTCCAGGAACAAATCATAAGAATCAAAAGTTTATTATTTGTTGTTTTACTATTGATATAAACTGTTAGTCCTTAAAAATCAGATTTTGAAAAAATTGAGCAGCTCAACCCATATTTCACTACCTAAGTAAGGTTTTGTGTTTATTACTATTTCTATAAAATATAAAAAATTCCCAATAAAATATATTTCATATCGAAGTTATAGGACCTTAAAAATATAATGATCTCTGAGATACCAACTTTAATCTTCTTGGTTACAGCTAGCAAAACTGATGTCCTGGCGGGTAAGTGGTGACTTTTGCAAGGTCACACAGCTGTTTTCAGAAACCACATTAATATTCAACCTCCAATTCTGAGCTCCTTCCTCCACACAGTGTCATATCTGTGGATTAGATTTTTACCGAATCCTTTGAATTAGTGTCAGTATCTCAGAAGTGTTTTTTTTTTTTTTTGCACTATACATCTCAATTTTCCATGGCACTAACTTATTCAAAATTAATAGAGGAAACTAGTCCTTAAATCATATTTAAATTATAACTTCGTCATTAAATTTTATTTACACAATCAGTTTTATATTAAACACAGTATTAATTCAGAGGCTTTGGCATGAAATCTACCTGAAACTTAAATTCATTTCATTTTTCGTTTTCCCTGTTTACCATAACCTTCCTGTCAGTTTGAATGTCTAGTAAACAATAATGATATAGAAGTATAGAACCATAGTCTTTTCTTTACACCTAGAAGCAACCAAATCATAAAATCAGGCATCTCTCTAGAAAACATCTTTTCCCCAGGCATACAACCAAGTACCTTTCTTTCTTAAGTGCCATTTAGCAGCTCCATTTTTTAACAGGTACAGTCAGATGTGAAAGATTTCCAGAAACCATTTGGAGTCTTTAATGGTCATTCTTGTGCAGCCATAACACAAATTAATACGATACCTAAAGCGAGAGACTTGGAATCATAAAAATATTTCTTGAGCACCTACCATAGGATGGGAATTCTGCTATATTTTGGAAAAACAAAGATGAAAAAGATCTTGAATAATTCCTCCAAGATGCATAATCATGGTGTTATGGGCTGAATGTTTGTGTATTCCCAAAGTCGTATGTCGGAGCCTCAACCCACCACGTGATGTTGTGTGGAGGTGGGGCTTTGGGAGGGGATTTGGTTTAGATGAGGCCATGAGAGTGGAGTCCCTTGATGGAATTAGTGTCCTTATAAGAAGAGAAGGAGATATTTATCTCTTTCAATCCATATGTGTGTATGCAGGAAAGGCCACGTGAGGACACAGTGAGAATGTGGCCATCTGCAAGCCAGCAAGAGGACCCTCACCAGGAATTGAATTGACTCTGCAGCACCTTGATCTGGGCCTCCCAGACTCCAGAACTGTCAGAAATAAGTGTCTATCGTTTAAGCCATCCAGTCTATGATACTTTGTTATAGCAGCTCAAGGAGACCAAGAAACATGGTTTATAAACCAGTCATTAAAATACACACACTGAGTAAATAAGAACATTTATAACGTCAGCAGAAACAGGAAGTGTCAAGAAAGGTTTCACACATAAGTTGACCTAGGTCCACCGGATGAGAAGGGCATGGAGGGGGGTGTATTTCTCCTAGAAGTATGGAAATGGAGGTCAAATTGTGAAAGCTGCAGGCAAGTGAAGCTCCTCAAGTCTTAGCTTGCTCACAGCTCATTTAAGTCATTTGTTCAAAAGGCTTTTACTGGGTCTTGCCCTCCTCTGGGCACTATTAGGCATAAGGCATGAAGCAAATAAGACACCATTTCTGCCATAGAATGGAGTGGATTTATTAGGTCATTAAATACGAAATGTCTGATTTCTAATCAAAGCTGTAGTTTATTATATCTCAAACAAGAAGTAGTACAATTAATCAAAGTATGCGCCTAAGCTATCAACATGGTTTTGCCATTTTACAGTAGCTTGTTTACACCAGCAGCGAAGAAGCCTGGAGAGCAAGTGGAGATGAAATCAAGAAAGGCGTTTTCCACAGCTTGTTGAGACTTGAATATTTTTCCTTGCAAGAAGTGGTCCAAAGCCTGGAAGAAGTGGCAGTCAGTTGGTGCAAGGTCTGGTGAATACGGTGGATGACAGAGAGTTTCCAAGTCCAGCCTCTGTAGTTTGGGCAGCATTGTTTGTATGACATGTGGTCGAATGCTGTTTTGCAAGAGGATTGGCCTGTCTCTGTTGATCAATCTTGGCTGCTTAATTGCAAGCATCCTCATCATTTCATCCAATTGGTTGCAGTAGACAGCAATTGTAATGGATTGACCAGATTTCATGAGCTGCAGTGGATAATAGCAGCACTGGGCCACCAGACAGACACCATTAGCTTTTTTTGATGAATATTCAGTTTGGGACTGTGTTTCAGCACCTCATCCTTATTCAACCATTGTGTCATGTGCTTGTGATTGTCAAAAAGAATCCATCGTTCATCACATATAACAATATGGTGTAGAAATGGTTCGCTTTTATGTCATGACAGCGAAGAAAGACAAACTTCGAGACTATTTCTCTTCTGACGTTCACTTAATTCATGTAGAACCCATCTATCCAGCTTCTTTATCTTGCCCATTTGTTTCAACTGGTTCAATATTGTTTGGAATAGTAACGTCAAACCTTGCTTCTAATTCACAGGTAGGTTGAGACGGATTCACTTCCACTACAACTTTCAACTCATCATTATCCACCTTGGTCTTAGGTCGCCCACGTGGTTCATTTTCAAGATTAAAATCACCAGAATTGAACTTCTCAAACCATCAATGTACTGTGTGTTCATTAGCCACATCCTTCCCAAATGCTTTGTTGATATTTCAAGCTGTCTGCACTGCATTGGTTCCACAATGGAACTCATATTCAAAAATAACCCCAAAATTTTTGACTTATCCATGTTTTCACAAAAATTACTCTAAGAAAAAATTTGAAAGATAATCACAAGTCAAACTGTACATTTGAAAGACTGAGGATGTACCTTCACAATAAAAATAACACAAGATGTGTCAAAGTGAAATGTCAGAGATATCAACTGTCAAACAGTGCTTAAAGGAATTGGACATTTCATACTTAATAACCTAATGCAAGTAAAAAATTTATAAAGTTAGAAACTCAAAGGTTGAGTTAACTAGCAGATTCAAATGAGATGAAGAGCACTGGTGAACTGGAGAGTAGACATCATGTGACTTGTGTCATCAGTATGACCAATCTCACCCCACCAGCTTGGGATCCATCAGTCCCAAGCGTTGGCCCCTGTGTCCTCCTGCGGGGTGTCGCACTGCCTGTGGATTCTCACACAGGCCTCTCCCCTGGCCTCTAACCCAGTGTTCTGTTTATGAACACTTCTTTGTCACCTCTGTGCCTTGGCCATATCCTCAGTCTGAGCCGTCTTTCTCCCCCTTCCTCGCTATTTCTTGTTGCATCTTCCACAACCTCAGAGACCTGGACCAGGCTGTAGCTCCTCTGGGTGGCTTCCCATGTCCTACCCACTGAAGAAGAAACCCTCCCACGTGTTCTGATGGCCCTTCTGTCCTCTTGGCTCCTGCAACCCTTTTGCTGAGTCATCTGTGATCGCACATGAGCCTGTCAGGGGCAGTGTCTTCCCTGTGCGTCCCCAGCACTGGAAGAATCTCCGACACATGGGAGCAGTCGATAAGCAGTGAAGAGATGAAGGGATCAGAAAGACATCCTTGGAATCTGGTGGTTAAACTCATCCTTCATTGTAACGGCTCTACAGAAGAAGTGAGGACTAAAATACAAGTTCAGTTTTAGTTCCACGAGTCTCTCTGGAGTCATCTGTTCTATAAGACATTTAACCCTTTGCAGGAAGTCACTCTGTTCACCCCCCTCAGTAGGAGCAGAAAGCCACAGAAAGTAGGCACTCCTGGGATGCAAGGACAGCAAAGTTCCTCTTGACCAGGCATGTGGGTGATGATTATGGCTGCACCACTGATGTAGGAGCACGGATAGAGGTTCATAGATCACGGGAACAAAATGACCTGGAAGGAGCATTACCTTTGTGAACACAGCCCAGGTTCCTCTATTTTACAGCCACACATGCAGCTAAGACCAGATGTCATTGCTCCCTCTAATTATAGAATTCTTATATAAATAGCACTCAGCTGGTAGTCCAATTTGAGTTATTATGCTGGAATTTTTAACCTGACTGTAGGAGTCTGGTACAAAAATCAGTTTAAAATTATTTGAGTGGAAATGCAAAATTCAAAGGAGTGAGTTCATACTGAAATAATGACAAGCAGTTTTCCTGTCCACATCTAGTCTTCCTAGGAACAGGATGAAGGGTATTCTAGGCCGTCATTTGGCTGTCTTACTTGCAGGTGTTCTAGTGTCAGAAGACTCTACTGAACCACTATGAAGGATGACAACTGGCCGGCCCCTCTGAAGGTCCCCTCCACTGTCGTTGACCATCTAACAACACATGGGTGTGGACTTGCAGAACAATCAGCACCAGAAAAGGGAAATCCAGGCCGCTTGGGGTTGGATTTGTATAAGGTAGGAACTGGTCACATCCTTTATTTAAAACGTTGGATAATTTAATAAGGAATGTTGTGTTTTAACTCTGAAATTTTAGTTTCATCTGTTTATTTGCCTAGGACTAAAGATTTCCTTCTCATGCATTACTGGTGTTCTCCGACACAAAGCAGAGACTGAAAAAAATGAACAAAAAACCATCTAATTTTGACAAGCAGAGTTGGTGCACTCTTGAAAACTCACATAACATACCATGAACACAGTGAAGGCGCTGGAAACCCCTCTACCTGGTTACTGAAGTCCTTTTACGAATGGCCTGACCGATCCACCTTAGCTTCTCTTCGATCTACCCACCAACCTGCTGCAAGTGAGCTTTGTATTTTTCTTTTTAAATTGTGAAATATTTCAAGAATAGAACATAACAATCACCTACAAAACCAGGCACTTGGATTTAACAAGTATTAAAATTTGGAAATTAGTGTTAGATCACTCTAGGTTCTTTTAAAAGAAATAAAGTGTTAAAAAGTCCATTAAAATCTAACCTCCTTCCTTCCCATAGGTAATGACTCCTCTGAGGTTGAGATAGTTCATTTCCATGCATGTTTTTATGACTTATACATGCATATGCTGCTTGACTTATGATGGGGCCACACACATCCCAATAAACCCATCCCAATAAATCCTTTAAAAATATTGCATGTCAAAAATGCATTTAACACCTCTAACCCACTAAACATCATAGCTTAGCCTAGCGTACCTTAGACGTGCTCAGAACACACAGTAGCCTACAGTTGGTCAAAATCATCTAACACAAAGTCTATTTTATAATAAAGTGTTTGAATATCTCATGTAAGTTATTGACTACTATATTGAAAATGAAAGACAAATGGTTGTACATGTACTTGAAATACAGTTTCTACTGAATGTGTGTGGCTTTCACACCATTATAAAGTCAAAAAATCATTAAGCCTAACTGTTAAGTCGGGGACTTTGTGTATTTGATTACATCTATGATAAGTATATGTGATGTATGCATATATAATGCATACAATGTATACCTCTGATGTTCATTTTCATTTACATAACATTATGTTTTGAGATTTATTTATATATATGCATGTAAGTATGCATAAATACATGTATGTGTTTGTGTATATATTTTGTCTTATGCAACAGGGTCTGGTGGGCATGGTGGTTAGTTTTATGGATTCATTACCTGGGTTCATGATAGTTAATTTTCTGTGTCAATTTGTAGGGTGTTTTTGGATGAGATTAACATTTAAATAGGTAAACTTTCGTAATGCAGATTGCCTTCCATAACGTGGTTGGGCCTCACCCAATCAGTTAAAGGCCTGAATACAACAAAAAGTCCGGCTCCTGGAGCAGGAGGGAGTTCTCCAGCACATGGCAGACCGGAACTGCACCATCACCTCTCTGGGGCTCCAGCCTGCTGAACCACAGATCTGGACTTTCCAGCTTCCGTAATTACATGAGCCAATTCCTTGCAATAAATCTATTTCTGCATATACACATTCCTCTGGCTCTGTTTCTCTGGAGAACTCTGACTAATACACTGGGTGAGGGCAAGCTTCTCCCCAGAGTGGTTGTACTAATTCACACTCATCCTAGCAAGGCATAGATTTCCTGTTTCTCACATAGTATGTTTCTTATATATAATCTATAAGTGGGTCTTGTTTTTATCTTATCTAATAATATTTTTGCTTGGTTTGTTCAGACAATGTACATTTAATGTAATTACTAATACTTTTGGATTAAAACATATCATATGGTTAGCTGTTATTTATTTGTTCCATCTCTTCTTTATTTTTTCTTCCTCTTTTCCTGCCCGCTCTTATTTGAGCAACTTTTATGATTTTGTTTTCATTTCTATAATTGAATTATTATTTACACTTCTTTTTAATTTTTTAGAGAGTTACTTTAGGGTTTAAAATGTAGATCCTTACATAATGAGAGTCTGTACTTAATTAATATTATATCTCTTCATGTGTGGTATAAAAACTTCACAACCGTGTGTCCAAATTCCTCTTATCACCTGTGATATTGTTGCCATACAGTCCACTTTCATACATGCTAAAAACATCATAAAATATGATGCTAAAAACATCATACAGTGCTATAAGTTTTTATTTATACAGTTATCATTCAGAGCAATTAAAAGATAAAAAATTATGTCACCTTCATTTATTACATTTTCCATCCTTTTTTCCACTTTGTAGATTCGAGTTTCTGTCCAGCATTATGTTCCTTCCACCGTGCTGAGCAGACCTGCTGGCAACGAATCCTTCAGTCTGTGTTTGTCTGAGAAGGTCTTTATTTGCCTTGTATTTTTCAAGAATATTTTCACAGAGAATTATTAACTTCTGACTTGACAGATGTTAGATTCTTTCAGCACTTTGAAGTTGTCAATGCATTCTTTTCTTACTTTATAGTTTCTCACAAGAATCCACTGGCGTTATCTTTGTTCCTCTTTAATGTGTCTTTTCTCCTCTCTAGCTAACTTCATGATTTTCTCTTTGTCTTTTGTTTTCAATGATTAGAATAAAGTGTGTCTAGATGCTCTGTTTGCTGTTTTTAGTTTATATCCTGCTTAATGTTTCTGAGCTGCATGGGTTTCTGGTTTGGTGTCTAAATGACTTAGGAAAATTGTCAGATGTTTCCTAGAATATTTCTTACATACTACTTTCTCTTTCTCTCCTAGATTTTCAATGATTCCTGCTATTTTCTCTTCTTCCTGGTTTCCAATGATCCTTGGGTTTCCAATAATACATTCAAACATCTGATTTTGTAATACCTTTTATATGCTCCATTATTTTTATTTTTCAGTATTTTCTTCTTCGTGTTTCAGTTGTGTAGTTTTTATTGACATATTTTCAGAATACTGATTTATTTCTCATCTGTGTTATGGGCCCACTGAAGGCATTCTGCATCTCTACTGTTATGTTTTTCATTTGTAGCATTTCTATTTGGGTTTTTTTTATAGTTTTTGTCTCTCTATGAATATTATTCATCTGATATTTCATGTTATATACCTTTTTTATTAGAAATTTCACATATTAAGTTATTTTAAATTTTTAGTCAGATAATTATAGTATTTTTGTCATATGTGAGTCTGGTTTTCTTTATTGTTTAGTCTCTTGGACATTTTTCTTTTCTTTCTTTCTTTCTTTCTTTCTTTCTTTCTTTCTTTCTTTCTTTCTTTCTTTCTTTCTTTCTTTCTTTCTTTCTTTCTTTCTTTCTTTCTTTTCTTCTGCCAGTATTTTGTTGTTGGAAGACATCCATTTTATTTCAATACTGAGTAAACAGTTTCATGCGGCAAGTCAATAGTTCTATGCCCACCTTTCCTTTTGCTCATTCTTTACTCCTAAGTTTATGTTAATCTAGTCAAAGGATCAGGAAACTTTTCTTTGTTAAATCTTGATAGCAGATATTTTAGGCTTTGCAGGCCATAATGTCTCTATAGCTCTGTCTTTCTCTCATGAAAGTAGCTTCAGACATGTAAAAAGTAGGTGTGGCTGTGTCCCAATAAAACTTGATTTGCTAAGTAGACTGTGGGTTAGATTTGTCTTGTGGGCCAAGTTTTATTGACCTTTGACCTGCTGGGGGACAAGGTGGGCAACAAAACTGTCCTGTAGCTGAGGGAGGGGAAAAGAGTAGAGGCAGGAATTGGGCTGGGCTTGAGGTTTCTTGTTGCTATGGTAACCTTTAGAGCACTGCAAGCTTCAAACTCTCCTGGCACTACCTAGAGTTTAGTATGGAGGCTGGTTTTCTAGAGGTTTCTTCTTAACGTCTGCCCCACTTCAACTTTAAGTGTTCCCTTTTCCCTGGCCTACAGAGAGTCTGTCTCTTGTGCCCTTCCCAGCAGTGTTTCATTATTACTACTTTCAACTGATGCATTTACATCAATTGTTGGCTGTGGGGTGGGTGGAGATCTCTGATGTTCCGATTAACCCTCAATATTAGACGGCTTGTATCCCTAGGTCTCACGCCTCTTCAAGGGCTCTTGTCCCTTCTCCAGCTGGAGTTCTGGGTCTGAAATGTATTCCTGCCCCTTCTCCAGGGCTGGAGGCCCTCATTCTCTTCCCTTCCCTTGATTGCATGACAGTGTTGTTGCCTACCTCATCCCCCGGCAGATGAGGATGTTATTGGGCTGGGAAGATGGGGAAGAGGATCCAGGTTGATGTTCATGCCCTTCCCACAGTTTTGACAGGATTCCAGTCTTCCCTTGAGCATCTGGTAGACTGTGAGATGAAAAGTCTACAGGAAGGTAACATTCCCAATATCTGCATCCTCTAGGGAACATGTTCCCACCAGCTTGACCTTCACAGATTTATCAACTATTTCTGCAGAATTCTCCTTGAGTAAGTCCAGATGAGTCTGACCCAGGTCAACAGGTGCTGAGGTATCATCTTTTCCCATGGACACTGTCCTCTCCCCAGACTTTGAGTTCTTTAGTTGCACTGTGACCTCAGCTCTTTGACGGGTGCACCTGAATCAGGAACTTGTGATTTGCCCAGTTTTGTTCTTGTTGTACAGTGTGAGCCATACTTTTTTCAGCTCTTTACATCTCTGAGTAGAAACCAGAACTCTTAAATTTTAGTCTTCCATATTTAAGATTTTTAATCCATCGAGAACTTTGTTGTTGTTATTGTGTGAGTTAGAGATCTAATTTTATTTTTTTCTCCTTATGGCCTTTTTTCTTACCAAAATTTTTTTTCTTTTTTTCTTAAATTATGTGTTTTTTAAAAATAGTTTATATAATTTACATTCATCTCTCTAATGATTTGAAGCCTGTATACTGCAACATTTTTAAACTTGGTATCTTACAATTCTTTAGTTTCTCTGCTGCCAGTAATCCTAGCTGTATTTTCTGTAGGCTCCTCATAGAGGATTTTCCGCATGTGCTCTGTAATGTTGAAGTACTTACTTCATATGTGTCAATCCAACAGACCTCAATAGGTAAAATATTTCTCCATTTAACTTTGGCTTTCCACTTAATTTTTCCAGATGGCTCAGCCGTATCACTGGACTAGGACCAATTTTTATAGTAATCCTCCGTATTAGATTTCCCCATACCTCATGTGTAGCAGAAATCTGGACTCTTAACTCTGGCAAGATTCTAGTCTGGAGTTTTAGTTTCTCCTAGAAGATATTTTTCCAGAGGCAGGGATGACCTGAGCTATTCCCCTGCCCTGATGAGCAGAATTTACCAGTCTCTCTTCCTCTGGTTTGCTGTTTTACACAGGGCTGTAGACCAGCGCGCTCGGTTGTTATCCACCACATACCCCAAGGACGGCTGCTGAGCCAGCTCAGGTCTGCCTCTCTGGCTCTCAGCCCCACAGTGAGTCTACACCTGACTGTCTATAGTCCTTTCTTGGAAACTCAGCCTCATTCAAAAAACAGAAACACACACATAATACTTTAATAAACTTAAAAATAAAAAAACATTAAAAAAGAACATCTTTAAAGCCTTTTGCCACAGATGGGATGATGCTCGGGACACTCCCTGGTAGGGAGCTCTGTCCTGGCTGCATCCTCAGCTCCCTCCTCTGCCTGTCTGTCTTCCCTGTCATCTCACCCTGGGCTCTGCGGACACCTGTGAGCTTGCTGGGCTCATACATCATATGTTACAACTTCAGAAACTTTGCTCCCCTTCTGCTTCTGCCTGGATATGTGTAACATTTTATAACACTAAACTGAAGTGTTATGTTTAGTTGACATAAAAATGTGTCCTTGGAACTCTAGAACTAGCAGCCCTGTGCTGTCTTAAAATTCCATCAGATGATTCAAGCCCAGTAACTGCAATTCTGAAATGTTGCATTCCTAGATTACTTCTACTAACAGCTATGCCATTTGGCCACCAAACATCCACTTTTGTAATGTTTCAGATAAAAATGGCACATTTCAATCTGTTAAATAATCATCCCTCCTAGGCCTTCTCAAGATGAAATCTTAATTGCACACCTGACAGAGGAGAAGTTTTTCATTGTCATTCCTGGGATCTGAGAATCTTCCCTAGAATACGTCTGACACAGGTAGATTTTAGATGTGACGTTCCCTCGTTCTCTCAGCCTCCTTCGCAGCCTGTCCCTATGGATGTTCCATCCACTGAGACCCTGCCTGTGCACTCACTCTGCAGGCGTCTCCTGCCTGCCCTCCTGGGCATGTGCCACTCTGGCTGTCTCCTGGTACCCAGAGGCCTGGCAGCAGCTTCGTCTCTAGCCTGGGGAGGCCCCAAGGCCTCCCAGGAAGGATGTCTCACCCACTATGAAATCCACCTCTGCTCCGTCTCACGATCCCTGGCACTGGGCTTTCAGAGGGCCAGGCGCCTGGATGACAGGGACCACGTTGGCCCAAGTCAGCAAGTCCTGCTGAGACCTACTCAAATCCCTGCCCTCTCAGCTAACTCTGCCCGGGGGCAATGTCCAAATTCTCTCTCCAGCGTACAGGACTGGCTCATCAACAAAGGACAACAGTACTGGTTTATGGAAGAGGTATTTTGACTTAGGTGTGAGATATTTTGGAGACAGCCTGCACCTCTCTGCCGTGCATGAGAACAGCACAGTCGGGAAGGAGCTGTGGTGGGTGTTGCAGCTCCAGCTGTGCAGTGCCAGCAGCCCTTCCCAGCATGTCCCTCCGCGATTGACTGGTGTGACAATCAGTATCCTGATGGCTGCTGGCGAGTGTCTCTTCCCAGCGTGGCCCCGTGCGAAGGCAGAGACATGGCTACTACGCGGTACTCAGTGCAGGCTGCAGCTCCCATCCGCCTACTCTATAAATAAGAAAGCCAGACAGAAAAAGCAGACAGATATATCTGGCTATGGAGGAAAGAAAACAATTTTCTTATGTAAGCCATGGTTTAAGACATATAGGCTGAAAATGGCAATGACTTAAAAATAAACTGACACTTTTAAAAAACAGTAAAGAAAAAATTTTAAGTTTGCAAGTTGATTAGTAAGAATTCTTATGAGTTAGTCTCTTTTTAACTGCCTTTCCTTGCACTTCATAAGACCAGGTGAGCATCTCATGCTACCTTTGGACCAGAAAACAGAAGGCAGCGGTGGTTTGGGGGCTGCATGAGGCCTTGCTGTGAGCTACTGAGAAAGCAGGATGAGAGCCCTGGTCTCTAGTCTGGTCCGAGTCTCCATGTCATTTTGCAGTAACCCCTGCACACGCTCCGAGTCCTGTCAACCTCAGACAGGGTGGGGTGCAACTAAACCAGATCATAGGGAGGAGGATGACAGTGGCTCCCAGAAAGCCCTGCTCTTGCCTGGGGGCTGCCTTGGAAACATATCTTTGCATATTTGCAGAAACTTCCCTAAATCCTACTGTGGTGGGGGGCAGAGATTAGGAAGAGAGATTGCACTGAATGTGTGCAGGGCATATTAAATATAGCACTTCAGATTAGTGCTGTAAAATTTTACACATATCCAGGCAGAAGCAGGAGAGCAGCAGAGATTCTGAAACTGACATATGGCGTATGGATCCAGCAAATTCCCAGGTGTCGGCAGTATTATTGGAATAATGCCAACTCAGGCAGAATGCTCTACTTCTCAAATAAAGGATTTTTTTGGTGCATTGTAAAAAAATCATTTTTAAGAATATGTATGTATATCTTATAAATTTTACTTTAAAAAATCCTCATAACACCCAGGCCACTTTCACGTCATTTTAAGCCTCGGTCTGGGCAACGCCACATAAGAGTTCATGGGCCAGACCACAGGGAATTTAGGGTCACAGACGTCTCCTGGAAAATAAGGAAAACAAAAGGAAACAAAACCTCTTGGATATTCTATAATAATATTGCTTTATTTTTATGTCAAAACTCTATATTACCAGAAGAGATATTTTTGAGAAAATCCCAAACAGTAAAATTATAAAAAATTGTAGCACTAAGGTTAGATACTTTTATGAGGAATATATACTTCAGGATGTCGTGTTGGTTTTGGTTTTAAATGTGCGAGATACAAAGGACACTTACTTTCCCTTCATAAAAATTTACATTATCAATTATTAAAAAAAATTGCCTAAGCAATATCAAAACATTGTGAAAATACCTGGAAAATATGATGAAGACTTAACATGATAAATATTTAAAGGGTATAATTAAAAATTCATTCAGGACTTATTTTGGGGCAGGAAAAGCAGAGATATAAAAGGACAACAGAGAAATAAAAATGTAATTGCTAAAAAAGTAAAAATGTTTATCCATGCTACTTAATAGAGAAATTCAGTTCAAAATAATATTATGGTAAAATCAGACAGCATTTAACATAAATTAATACTAAAGATGCCCAGTATGGAGAGAGCTATAGTAGAATAGACATATTTTGCTCGTGGGAAGTGGTACTTAACTCTTTGCAAAATTCCTTGGAAATATGTAGCAAGAACCTCTAAAATGTTTTTTCTTTGAAACAGTAATTTCAATTTTTGAAGATATAATATGTAAGATAGTTGAGGAAATATCTCAATATCATCACAAAGGTGTCTTAACAATGTTACATATAAAGTTAAATATTGCCAATAACCTATCGAAGTTCAACAATAGAACATAGCATAAGATAAAATGTGAGAATTCGAGCAATATTTATAACTAAATATTCTATCAGAAGTGGTGTTGCTATAAAATTAAATGGTAAAAATAAAGACAAAATGTTATATGCACCACGTTTCAAAAAAAAATTTCTCAGATATTATTGATCGGACAAATGCCAAAGTGTTAGTATTAATTACATCTGGATAATGAGATTATATGTCCTTCTAAGTTTACCCTTATATTTTCTGTGTATTCTATGCTTTTCAAAATAACCATGCTTCACTTTTACAATCATAAAAAAAGGAAACAAAAATTAGATGCTTAAGTGTTCCATACTCGCTGCTTTTGTTTTAGTTAGTGTTTTACGACTGCCCTGCATTCTCAGAACTCGCTGCGCTGTGCGCTGCGTTCAATGGCCACAAACACGCGCAGTAACGTCTGCGCTCTCGGTGGTCACTTTCCATGGGTGCTGGACGCGGAGGCCTTGGTTTGCTGCTTCAAGAGGAAGAATGACTAGAGAAACCGTCATCTTGTCACATTCTTACAGTACCATATTTTCAATATCAAAATAGTTTCCCCAAAGGAAAACATGAAAATGAAAGTTTTCTTTTAAAACCTGTCTGTGAGTGTGGAAAATCACAGGAGTTCAGGTACCGAGAAGGTGGATGTCTAAGTGCTGCCCTGCGGAAGCACAGGATGATGCGATTTCACCGACGCCCTGAACAGCAGGGGCTTTGCAACTGTGCCGAGGAAGCAGCAGTTGCAGAAGGTTCCAGCATTCTCTGCTTAGACATTCCATGACTTCCTCGTAGGCTAGCTCACACATGCTTTTTTTTTTTTTTTTGGTTTGTGTTTGTTTTCAACACATGTATGTTTATATAATTTCTCCATTTTCTCCTAATACTTTCTTTCTAAATGAGGGTGGGGCAAGAGCAAAGTCAGCATCTGGGTACTGATTGGCCATGACCTGCCGTGCATTTAAGCAGAGAAGTACATCAGATACCACATATTTCGAAGTAGCTGATCACATGTCTAAAGAGAAGATTCCAGGGCGGGTCGTTCAGAGTCCAGGTAGGAAATAATCCTTTCAGATATATCTTAATATCTGTATTTGGTTCCCTAAATGGTGACAGAGCAAGTGAGAAGCCATCAGGGTGGCCAGATAACCCCAAGTTTGATAACAATGGGAAACAGCTACCACCTCTAGTTTTGGAAAAACACAGATGCAAATAGATACACCATGTTTATGGATCAGAAATTTCAATCATCAAATGATGTCACTATTCCCCAAATTGATTATAGATTCAAGGCCATCTTAATCATAATTGTCAGAACATTTTTTTGTTTTTTGGAAATTGATAACCTGTCTCTGACGTTTATGTAGAAATGCCCAGGATCTGGAAAGCCAACACAATCTTGAGAAAGAACAAATTTGGAAGATTTAAAGTTGTTAACTTCAAGAGTTACTAAAAACCTATAGTAATCAAGAGAATACGGTGTTGGCCTAGGGGAGAAATATCAATGAAAGGAATAAAAAGTCCAGAAATAGACTTTCACCTAGATGATCAATTGTTCTCTCAAAAAGGGTCAAAGCAGCTTAATGGAGAAATTAATGTTTTTTGAACAAATGGTGGTGAAATAACTGTGTATCTGCATGGAAAAAAAACAGTGACATAATTCCAGTATCCCACAGAATTCAAATGGGATCCGAATTTACAAGGAAGGGCACTGGGTTTGTCATGAAGAGCTGACGTCGCTAAAGCCTGGTGGGGGCTGTGAAGGCAGAGTGTGGAGGGCTGAGAGCTGAAGTGACGGTGGGGACGTTGAGAAGAGGTGACCATCGGAAAGTGAAGCAGGGAAGCAAAGACTACGCACAGGAAAGCAGGTTGGGACTCAGAAGACAGGGCTGAGGGATGAGTTCTCTTTTTTCATGACGAGATTTCAACATCTGCCAGACGAGGGAGGACTTGGAGGCGGGAGGAAGACTGCCGGGAACTCCAAGTGCACCAGAGCAGAGAGCAGGGGACGGTGTCTGTGACAGAGCTGGAGGCTCGGGAATGGAAGAGGCCGCACCTGCCCCAGGGTGGGCAGAGAGCCAGGAGCCCACAGGGCAGGTTTCCAGCAGGAGGCGAGAGTGTCTCCTGCCAGTCTCATTGCTCCGAAGTGGTGGGAGGAGGTAGGAAGCCCAGCGAGTGGAGCAGGAACCACTTGGCCGATGTTCCAACCAAGGGGTAGAGCCCTGCTGTGACTGGAACCGTAGCTTTGTCCCTGGCGCTGTGAGCGCGGGTTCTCCAGCAGCTGCAGAGTGGAAACGGCATAAGAAGGAGTTTAAATGTGAATCGCTTCTAACCTGTTCTGAGCTCCCCGTCTCAAGATGCAAATGATAATCCACCGGCACACCGCGTTCATTTGTGTGATAGTCAGCGATTCTGTATTGCCAGGTTCCGCGTCAGGCACTTTTCCAGGCACTGCGAACATATTTGTAAAACTACAGGTAGGCTTTCGCACGGGGTCTACGTTCACCGACGGCACAGGGGTGGGAAACGAATGATACATAACGAAAAAATAATTGGGCAAACGATTTGAGAGGAGATGCATGTGTGCCTACACGCAGAGCGAAGTGGAGGATGGCCACGGGGGCCACGTTTGAATGAAAGATCAAAAGACTGAGACCCGATGAGAAGAAGGAGGCAGTCAGAGAAACCCAGGGAAGAGCACAGGGGAGGTAAACTCGCCGCCGGAGCCCAGACAGCCAGTGGCCCGGCCATCCAAGATAGCGTCTGAGAGGCAGGGCTGTTGCAGTCCTTGACAAAGCAGGTGGGTTTTGTTCTAAGCACAATAAAACCTCACAGAGGATTTTAAAGAGACAGTAACATAACTTGGTGTATGTTTTAAAAGGACCACCCAGCTGACGCTTGGTGAATGCATTGAGGGAGTGCAAGACAGTCTGCTTCAGAGGCAGGAGGCAGGTGAGACAGGTTGGGGGCTTTTCTCATGTAAAAATCTTGTCTATCTATTGTATTTTGTCTTCCTAGATTGCTTCTGTGTAGCTTTGTTGGCTAAAACTCTAAAAACTGAGAAGACAACATTGCTGGGGACACCAGGTATAATCTACAGCAATGATAAGATTAACAAGTCCCACTATTCTACCCTTTTCTCCCTAAGTATGTAATATGCGTGTGTGATGTTCTGGTTTTTCAGAAAAATGAGAATTACGTAATAAGTCCTAAATGTGGAATGAGTGGCAGATACTTCAGAAACATTAGTTAGTTATTCACAGTGTAATGTACAGTCTCGTTGCACACATTCTTACCGTGTTAAGCCAGAACATGAGTAGTGCAACACCTATGAATGAATATTTTATGTATGATTCAGCAAAAGATTATGAATTCCAAATCATTATGAGAGGGAATTAAAAAGGAATTTAGGAAATCACACTGAGAATCTTCACAAAGAATCAAGATGATTCGGGTCTTTTTTCTTAAACAAAAGGCTTTCTAACTATATATTTTTGTTAATTTAAACTAATTTTTATTATACTGCCCATGATAAGGAACCTCAGTATATTTTGTATCATTTTCTATTTGTTTTAACTAGAGTTACTAATTTTAATTTCACTGTCTGGGTGTAATTTTCCCTCAGAGATAGCTGCTGACCCCATTACAATATATTAAAGAGTTAGCTTATAAAATCTGGCACATAACTATCAGTTATTTTTTAATTAAACTTTTTATTTTGAGATAATTACAGATCCACATGCAGCTGTAAGAAATAATAGAGAGATCCCAAGGACCCTTTACCCTATTTCCCCAGTGGGAACATCTTGACAAACTGCCCTACAGTGTAATGCAATCTGCCCGTCTTGCTCGGATCTCCCTGGTTCTATTTTTATGTGTGTGCACGTGTGTGTGTGCGCGTGTGCTCTACTTGCACTCGTGTGTGTGTCCTATTGCACTCACGCGTGTGTGCTGAGTTGTAGACAACGCTATTAGAAGTGCAGGTTCATAAATCCACCACCAGCCAAGATGCAGAACAGTTCCATCAGATCACCCCCAAAATTGCTCTTGTTGTTCTACTAAAGCCACACACACCTCTGAGGCCCATAACCCTCTTCCTAACCACTAAGCTGTTGCCCGTCTGTAAAATTTTATCTTTTCAAAAAGTTACCTGCATGGAATTATTTTTTTGTGCCAGGTGTCACTAGATCATTGCTTCCCCTTGCCAAGCAGCCTTCCACGGTGTGGATGGTCCCACAGCTTTGGTAACCATTCACCCACAGGACATCTGGGCTGTTGCTTGTTTGGGGGCCATTACAGATAAAGCTGCCATGAACATGTTTTGTGTGAACGTAAGTTTACATTTCTCTGGGATAAATGAGCGAAAGTACATTTCTGGGTTTTGTGGCAGTTGTATGTTTAGTTTCACAAGAAACTGCCAGTTTTCCAAAGTGGCTGCACCATTTTACATTCCCACCAGCAATGTGTGAGTATTCAGTTTCTTTGCAATCTTTTTAGCATTTGGTGTTGTCATTTTTTTTTGCTATTCCAATAGATATGCAATGATAGCTCATTGTGGTTTTAATTTGCATTTTTTTGATGGGAAATGATATTGAACATCTCTTCATTTACTTATTATTTGCCAAGTCAGCTTCTTCAGTGAAACAACTGTTCATTTTTTTTGGCCCATTTTCTGTTTGGATTGTTTGTTTTTTGAATGTTTCTTTTCTTAACTTAAATTTTTTTTGCTTTTATTATTATTTTTAGTTGAAACATAATAATTATACAATGTGATATTTCTGTAAATGTATGCAATGTACAATGATCAAATCAGAGTAATTAGCATATCTGTCACCTCAAACATTTGTCTTTTCTCTATGTTGGGAACATTCAGACTGCTCTTCTAGCTATTTGAAAATATGCAACAAATACTGTTAATTGTAGTCACCCTACAGTGCTGTAGAACACTGGAACTCATGCCTCCTGTCTGGCTCTTCCCCTCCCCTGCCTTCCCATCCTCTAGTAACCTCTATTCTACTCTCTGCTTCTATGAGATCAACTTTTTTAGCTTCCACATATGAGTGAGAGCATGCAGTATTTATCTTTCTGTTCTTGGCTTATTTTAGATACTAGTCCTTAGTTGGATATGCAGTTCGGAAATATTTCTCCTAATCTGTGATTTGTCTCTTTGTTCTCTTAACAGGGTCTTTCACAGAGAAAAATTTTTAAATTTTGATGAGATCCAGTTTATCAATTTTCTTTCATGAATTATGCTTCTGATCTCAATTATAAGAACTCTATCTAGGTTACATGTCCCAAAGATTTTCTCCTCCTTGCTTAATAATTTTCTAGTTTTATATTTTCATTTAAATAAGTGATTCACTCTGAGTTAATTTTTATATAAGGTGTAAGGTTATGTCACGGTTCAATTTCCATCTATGGACATCCACTTGTCCAACACCATTTATTGAAAAAACTTTATTTGTCAAAAATTCAAGTGATCATATTTGTATGGGTCTATTTCTGAATTCTGTTCCATGGATCTCCACATCTGCCTGCCAGTAGCACACTGTTCTGTTTACTGTAGCTCCACAGAAAGTCCTAATATCAGATGAAATAGTGCCTCCATTTCAGTCTGTGTTTTCAAAATTCTTTCAGCTGTTCTAGGGCTTGGACTTTCTGCCTAACAATGAATCTATTGATCTGTCAGTCTGTCTATATATCTATTTGTCTATCTATCTATCATCTATCAACTTTTAACTAAAAGCATTAACTACAGCATTGTTTCTCCAGAGAATTCAGACATAGTTAGATGCTTGAAAACTGATTTTTGAAATTAATATAACCAGTATAAGAAATTATTAACTAATAGCTTAATTATTCAAACATGACAAACTCAGTCTTCTATATATCTAAAGTATAATCTCTGAACACGTATCAAATAAGCATTTTGCATATAAGATGAATGTTTTTTGCACACAGTGACAGCTTACCTGGAGTTGAATTCACACTGCAGCACGTTTGTAGATGGAGGGAAGAGACATACAGGCAGGATGGACCATTTCTGTACACGGCATTGTGAGTCGCTCAGGGCCAGCATGGCATCATTAATTTTGATTTTCTCACCCCCAGCATAGAACCACAAACAATAGAAGTTACTAAACTTCCATCTGCTGAGCAGAGCCACCCTGGATTGGTGTAAACAAGCACTCCTTGGAATCAGCCAGACATACACGAATGTCTGTACCAAACAAAACAGAAGTCACTAAGTACCAAAAGACAAGTACAAAGTGGTAGGATATTTACGGAAAGCAGAAACAGCAAATGATTGGTGAGGGTTAGGAAGAGTATGATGGAAGAAGAGGCATTTTTACCCCATTTTGAATGTGTTCTGGCAGACAAAACGGTAGGCCATGGCTAATGCATGGAAGGAATAAGGAATAAGAAACGTTCACCAATGACTCCAGCAGAGTTGAAGTTGCCAGGGTGTCCAGACCCGGAGAATCACGCTGTGAAGATGGACAGTAAGAAAGGCCCTGGATTCAGCAAGTTGGAGAGACAACTCCAAGAATGGGGTATGGCCACAATCAATCAGATGGTGAAAGTTTTCTATCCTTACTTACATATATGTTTCTTGAGCACCACTACATGTTAGCCAGTGGGCACAGGACGAGGAAAGGCAGCATGCTGTTCTGCCTGACAGAACCATGCAGTGTGGTGGATGGGACAAATGATGGAAACCGTGAAGAGTGTAATTAAGGAAAAGAACCAGAGGCTGTGGAAGGTGATAACGTGGGGCTCCTTTGAGCCACAGGACACTGCTGAACACTTTGAGGCCAGGGATGGTGTGATCCAGTTTAGTGCTAAGAGTTCGCTCCAATAGATTGGGGTGGAGGTACCCAGGGTGCTCACGGTCAGCCAGGAAAGATGGCAGAGTACTGGGGGGAAGCTCAGTAAGTTGAAGGTATATTCTGGCAATTGGCAAACCTCAGCAGTGCACAGGAGAGTGTGGAGGCGGTGTGGGGGAAGGGATATGAGCAGCTGGGGGTGCTGTTTGCTAAGGAGGAAATGACTGGAAAAGGAGGAATTTGGGGAAGGAGAAGAGAATAACAACAGTATTGTAAGTAGCAAGCAAATCTGTTAAGAGCTCCCTGGCGGATCATTCTAAGCCCTGGGCCACAGAACGGTACCAGTCTGTGGCCCCTTAGGAACTGGGCCACACAGCAAGAGATGAGTAGCAGGTGAGAGAGAGAGAGAGAGAGAGAGAGAGAGAGAGAGAGAGAGAGAGGGAGAGAGGGAGAGAGAGAGAGAGAGAGAAGCTTCATCTGTATTTACAGCCACTCCCCAATCGCTCACATCATTGCCTGAGCTCCACCTCGTGTCCGATCAGATTAGATTCTTATAGGAGTACAAACCCTACTGTAAACTGCACATGTGAGGGATCTAGGTTGTGCACTACTTCTGAGAATCTAATGCCTGATTATCTGAGATGGATCTGAGGCAGTGATGCTAGCGCTGGGGAGCGGCTGCAAATACAGATGACCATTAGCAGAGAGGTTTGACTGCACAATAAATGTAATGCGCTTCAATCATCCCCAAACCATTCCCCACCCCCAATCTGTGGAAAACTATCTTCCGTTAAACCATTCCCTGGTGCCAAAAAGGTTGGGGACCACTATTCTAAGCCACTGACATGTGTTATCTCCCTGCAACCCCACAGACATCTCCATTTTACAAAAAGGAAACTGAGGCCAAAAGAGATAGGCAATTTGCCTAAGGTCACACAGAAATTGGGCAGGAAAGCCAGGTATCCACCCAGGACACCTGAGTTTGTCTTAGGAAACAGTATCTCTGAGATGTGTGCAGGACACGGAAGTGGAGAGACTTGAACGTGAGACACTTCACTATGCGTCAGGAGCTGAGAACGTGGTCTTCATTGGAGACAGACAGTTGAGAATCTCTAGCATACAGAAGGTATTTATTGAAGAGTGAGTGAAAGCTGAGTACATAAGGCAGTATTGTAGTGTCTTCTTTCAATTAGTAAAGGACAGGAGAGATGAGATGCAACTCCAGGATTTCAAGGAAAAGGGTTCAAGGACAGGCTGATTAGAAAATATCCCGCTCCACCTCCCCCCACAAGGGAGAGATATGCCATCAAAGCTGTTTCACATTTTCTGGGGGTGGATCTAAGCAGGTCTCCTCTGTAGTTCCACAGAAGAAAAATAAATAAATTTTTAATAAATTTAATTATAGTAAAGTGGAGAAGAGATGTTACTTGAACTATGGGGAATAAAAAAAAATATCTAATGCAACCTAGGGTCATTAGTTTGGGAACTCTACTGAGACAGCCTTGTGGGCTGAAGGAAGAATGGAATTGGGCTATTTATTAAGTGCCCTGGATATTTGAGTTTCCAGAAGGGATAATGGCCTCCCTAATATAATGCTGGGAATGGATTGCACATCAGCTGAGCTCAGGAGACCAGAGCACAGTCAATCGGTCAATGGGACCAGGGGGAATGTGGGCGCTGTATTCTGGACTCTTCCCGTGGTCTTACTCCGCGGTGCCCCACGGGTGTGCTGGAACACATGGAATGCATGGACGCTGCAGAGCCTGGTGAAATCCCATCTCCAATCCCCTTCCTTGTCCTAGGCAACAACTGGAGCACATTCCCAACCTCCATTGCAACTCAGCTGGGGCTATGTGTGATTGGCTTCCAGCCAACACAATCTGGGTGGAAGTAACAGAAGCCAATGTTAGGTGTAACCATAGCCCTATCTCCAGAAATCCTCTTTTCACTCTTTATTTGCATAGCTGGAAGTCAGGAAACCCAAGATTTCAAAGGAGCAGGCAAGGCAGGATGGCTGACTTAGAGGAGACTGCCTGACCTTCAGGGAACCATAGCAGTAGCAGAATTGTTACATTATGGAGATTTCTGATCTTTTTACTGCAGCATTGCCTGTATATCGTACGATGACCAATGCAATTTTCATAATGCAAATTTGATACTGGGATATTACACTGTGGTATTTAATGGGTTGAAGTATTACACTGTTATATTTCACTATGGTATCAGGGTCTCAGTTCTACACTGTGTTACCATACTGAAATATTATATTATGGTACATACCACACAGAAAGTATTTATTACATTGAAGTCTCACAATAAGATATTATAGCAGTTATTACAGTGTAATCTTCAACAGTTCTGCTTTGTGTCTTTCGTGTACAATTCTTTTTTATTTCAAAATACTAAAGGGGTACAAATATTTTTGTTACATGGATTGCTTTTGTAGTGCTTGAGTCATTGCTGTAAGTGTGCCCATCACCTGAATAGTGTTCATTGTACCCGTTAGGTAGATTTTTACCCCTCTTCCCCCACCCCAAATTCCAATGAGTTTTACTTCTCTCTGTGCACATGTGTGCCCCTAGGTTAGTTCCAATTTAATAGAAAGCACATGTGATGTTTGTTTTTCCATTCTTGAGATACTTCACTTAGGATAACGGTCTTCATTTCCATCCAAATTGTTGCAAAGGGCATTAATTCATCCCTTTTTATGGCTGAGAAGTAGTCCATGGTCTACATATACCACATTTTGTTAATCCACTCATGTATTGATGGCCATTGGGTTGATTCCACATCTTTGCTATTGTGAATTGTTCTGTGATAAACATTCAAGTATAGGTATATTTTTGATAAAATGACTTTTTTTCCTTTTGGTAAATACACAGTAGTGGGATTGCCGGATTAAATGGTAGATCTACTTTTAGTTCTTTGAGGAATCTCCATATGTTTTCCATAGAGGTTGTACTAATTTGCAGTCCCACAAAGAATACATAAATGTTTCTTTCTCTGTGCATCTATACCAGCATCTATTGTTTTTGGACTTTTTAATAAAAGCCATTCTAACAGGGGTAAGGTGATATCTTGTGGTCTTAATTTGCATTTCCCTGATGATTAGTGATGTTGAGCATTTTTTCATATGTTTGTTGGCCATTTGTCTATCTTCTTTTGAAAGCTTTTGTTCATGTCTTTTGCCCACTTTTTAATGGGGTTGTTTGTCTTTTTTCTTGCTGATTTTCTTGAATTCTTTGTAGATTCTGGTTATTAGCCCTTTATCAGATGTATAACTTGTGAATATTTTCTCTTATTCTTTAGGTTGTCTATTTACTCTTTTGATTGTTTCCTTTGATGTGCAGAAGCTTTGTAATTTAATCAAGTTCCATTTATTTATTTTGTTGTCACTGTAATTGTCTTTGGGGTCTTAGTCATAAATTCTTTGCCTATGCTAATATCCAGGAGTGTTTTTCCTACATTTTCTTCTAGAATTTTTATGGTTTTGTGCCTTATATTAAATTCTTTTATGCATCTTGAATTAATTTTGTGAGTGGTGAGAGTTAGGAGTCCTGTTTTATTCTTTTACATGTGGCTATCCAATTTGCCCAGCACCATTTATTGAATAGGGATTCTTTTCCCCAGTGTATGTTTTTGTCTGCTTTGTTGAAGATCAGTTGCTTGTAGGTAGATGGCTTTATATCTGGGTTTTCTGTTCTATTCCATTGGTCTATGTCTCTATTTTTGTGTCAATACCATGCTGTCTTCATTACTACACCCTTGTAGTATAGTTTGAAGTCTGATAATGTGATGTCTCCAGCTTTGTTCTTTTTTCTTAAGATTGCTTTGGCTATTCAGGCTCTTTTCTGGTTCCAAATGAAGTGTAGAATTATTTTTTCTAGAACTATGAAATATGATGTTGGTATTTTGATGAGGATTGCATTGAATCTGAAAATCACTTTGGGTACTATAGATATTTTAATAATGTGGATTCTACTGATCCATGAACATGGGATGTTTTTCCATTTGTTTGTGTCATCTGTGATTTCTTTCCACAGTGTTTCATAATTCTCCTTGTAGAGATTTTTCATCTCCTTGGTTAAATATATTTCTAGGTATTTTATTTTCTTTGTAGCTATTGTGAGTGTTATTGAGTCTTGATTTGACTCTCAGTTTGACTTTTATTGATGTATAGAAATGCTACTGATTTGTGTCCATTAATTTTTATATCCTGAGACTTTGCTCAATTTATTTATCAATTTTAGGAGTCTCTTCAGGAAGTCTTTGGGATTTTCTAGGTATAAGATCATATCATCAACAAAAAGCAATAGTTTGACCTCCTCTTTCCTGATTTGGATACCCTTCAATCTTGTCAAATGTATCACCCGGTCATGTTCTCCTTCACTCCAAGTGTCCTATGTCACTTCTCTGTGATTTCACAATGTTCCTTCCAAGAAGAGTTATCCGTAGGTAGGCATCTGCCTGCAATTTACACTCCTTTCCTCGACAGTAGTGTGCTCAGGGGCTGCTTCTAGTCCACCATCTTTGATAACTCCTTTAGTGTAAATTCTAAGAGTACTTAGAGATTGTCTTTAACAAACTTAACTCCAAAACCTGCTGAAAGAAAGAAATCTATAATACCAGTGGTAGGCTCATCAATTATATTCATTCATTCATTTATTCAACAAACATTGATTGACTTTTAATCATATGTTTATCAAGGTCCTAGGTGAAAATAAGCAAAAATTAAGGCACCTTGCCTACCCTAAAGGAATGCATGACCTGGTGGGGATGATAGCTACATAAAATTATCATTATAATTAAATAAAATAGCAGTAGTAAGTAATTTAGGGGAATGCAGAGAAGTAACAATGTAGCCAACAGGATTGGGATGGGGGATACTTAGAGATAATTTCTTGGAGAGTGTGTGTCTTGAGCTGTGAATCCAAAAGGATGAGTAAGAGTTAACCAGGTGAATGAAGGGAGTTTCATAAAGAGGGGCTATAAGTAGATGTCTGAAGCTGCCACAAGCATGGAAAGTGCGGACAGCCATAAGCTATCTGATGCTGCAGGGTTGTAAAGATCCTGGAAAAGAGAAGAGGTACAGTTGGGATGGTAACCAAAGTCCAGATTACGGGACGATGTTTTAGGATCTTCATTATTTTTATCTTATCAGCAAAATGAAATCACTGGAGGAAAAATTTCACAGGTTTTACAATGCAGGTAAGAGACTGCATTTTTCATAGACTGCTCCGCTGGTGCTGAAGACCAGGATTTAGGAGGATGAGCCCAGAGGCAGGCAGCCAGGTGTGAGGCTGCAGGAGTAAGGGATTGCAGCTAGAAGTGTGTGGGAAACCTTAAGTGCCTTTCAGGGTTGTATGATATAGAAAATTAATTCTTTTCTGGTTATAAAAGGAATACTAATGAATTATACAGAATTTGGCAAAAAATAAATAAATAAATAAAGGCATAAAGAAGAAAATCAAAATCATTGATAGGATCGTTATCAGATAGCCACTACAAAGATTTGGTAGTATTTACTTCAGACATACACAAGTGCTCAGAGCACTCCTGGGGTGGTTTGCAGTAACCTGCTTGACAAACCTACACCAACAGTTACTACCTGTTAGCAATGGCCTTGTCACCCAGGAGCCCCAGTGCCACCCCACAGTCGGTGGGCAATATTCTGAGAGCTCACAGGAACACCTGCTCTGTGGCCAATGATCTCTAGCAATAGGCCAGAGAGATGGATATTCTACAGAGTATTTTACTTTATTGAAGTACAAAATTTAAATTCCTTGGCTGTGTAACTCTACCAGCCTGAGAATTATTGTTGACTGTTAATTATTCCTTTTATTATATTTGAGATAAAAGAAATTGTTGAAGTGACTTACTGTTCATAATTAGAAGCTATGATTAAAACTGCTTTAACATTATTCTGGGGCTCTCTCTTTGACGTGGAATTATTTCTCTAAAAGTGTCGGGGGCGGTTTGGAAGGGATATGTTGGCCTTCTCCCTGGAAACTACTTCTCCATTTATAGAACTTCTCAGACATAATGGAAAGACTCCCCGAAGACCCAGCTCTGTTAATTAAATGAGACAAAACTTTCTTACACCACAACTGTTGGGCAATCTTCCACAGAATATCCAAAGAAAAGAAGAGTGAGAAGAACCAGCAGTCAATTACATTTTAAAATTCAAAATTAAAAGAATTTTTAAAAATATTTTGTAATTCTTTTTTTTTTTTTTTTTTTTTGAGACAGTGTCTCACTCTATTGCCCTGGCTAGAGTGAGTGCCGTGATGTCAGCCCAGCTCACAGCAACCTCAAACTCCTGAGCTCAAGCGATCCTACTGCCTCAGCCTCCCGAGTAGCTGGGACTACAGGCATGTGCCACCATGCCCGGCTAATTTTTTTCTATATATTTTTAGTTTTCCAGATAATTTCTTTCTATTTTATTTTAGTAGAGATGGGAGTCTTGCTCTTGCTCAGGCTGGTCTCGAACTCCTGAGCTCAAACAATCTGCCTGCCTCAGCCTTCCAGAGTGTTAGGATTATAGGCGTGAGCCACCACGCCTGGCCTTGTAATTCTTCTAATATAAACCATGGAACATTCTCTAAATGTTTGCTTATTATTTATAAAATTGAGCTTATAAATATAATAAATGATGGCCCCCTATGTGTTACAAAGCTGGATTTTTATTTAAACAATGAGCACAAAGCTATGCTGTAATATTTTAAGGGCTTTAATCATTCCCCCAAAATAGTGCAATAAAAATGACTCTCACAAAGTTATGCTCTGTTGCTCCATCTCTCCAGTGGGAAGAAAAGAATGGTTCAAATGGAAGAATGAAAAGAAATGAACAGACACCATGAAATAAGAGTGTCATCTGGCTATTCAGATGAGTACTGTGTTCCAACTCCTGAGTCTTATTATAATTGATATGTTTATTTGTAAAGATTAAGAAAACCAATAACCTGTTGAAAGGGAGAAAGTGTGGGGCCCTTACCTACTTGCACCTCTTTGGTTGTGCAGGAACCTTAACAAGACTCATCCAGTCACCCCATGATCACCAGCTGCTGTGAATCGGGCATGCACGACAAAGTGCTTAGTGATGTAGGGAATTCTCTGATGTTAGAGAAAGTACAGCATCATTGAATTCTGTCCATCAAAGGGTTAACTCAGGTATCTGACTCTTCAAATAACATCAACTGAATTCTCTGGCATTGGGAAAAATGTTGGAGGCACAAAAATACAAGACATGATCGCTGACCTCAAATGAAGGGGGGGGGCTCAACAAGAACAAACAATTCAGTAACATTTCTCCGGTTCCTTGCAGGAGCTAAAGACAGAGGCCAGATCGGAGAGGGGAGCAGGAGGCCACCAGACGTTTCATAAAACAGGAACACTTCATCTAGGAGCCGAAACGAGAGAGGTGGTGGGGGCACCAGCTAAGGCAGAGAGGCCGCAGGAGCAGAGCAATGGCAGGCCTGTGCTATTGAGAGAAGTGTGATTATTGTTCTCTGATTAATGGAGGGCACAAAGAGAAACAGAAAAGAAATAAGGAAGGTTCATTTCCAAGAGGTGAGAAGAGCAATTAGAATATCCTCTAGAGTCAACCTAACATTGACTATGACTCAGGATGTTGGAGCAGATATAAAATTAAAATTCTGGTAATAAAATGAAAAATGGTTTGGAGAGAAAGGACAGCCATTGTCCTAACACAACATGGGTACCTGTGTTCCTGCTGCTTCCTGGGTTGCTTTGTCTGTCCATTGACATCTCTCCACTTTAAGGCCACACGGAAACAGGCCAGCCTTTAGGAAACAACTTATCCCTCAAATAAACGAGTCTTTCTCTTCATTTCCCATACAGCAGCATCTGCTGCATCTCAGTTAATTGTGTGTTTCCCATTCATTTATTCATTCAGCACATGCTCACGGAGCCAGCCCCATTCTGTGTGGGGCATTGTCCGTGCCCTGGAAGCTGAACGGATAAGAACATCTAGGCTCATGGAGCTGACATTCCATTGCAGCAGATAGACAATAAACAACACAAATCAGTTAAATATTTACT
This sequence comes from Avahi laniger, assembly GCA_963575035.1. Classification (NCBI taxonomy): domain Eukaryota; kingdom Metazoa; phylum Chordata; class Mammalia; order Primates; family Indriidae; genus Avahi; species Avahi laniger. The sequence goes on from CAUYSK010018485.1 coordinate 28,991, forward strand.
ATGCTAGATAGTGCTAAGTGCTCAGGGGAAAATAGAAAGCAGGGGAGGGGGCGTAAGTGTTAAGGGAGAGAGCTGAACTTCTAAGATGGTCAGGAAAGGCCTTGTGTTAAGGTAACTTCTGAGTAAAGATCTAAAGAAAGCAGAGGGAGGAGGCTGCTTAAATATCCCTGAGAAAGCAGTCCAGGCAGGGAGAGCAGCTGGCACATCTGGGCAATGGTGGAGGATGCTGGAGTGGTGGAGAGAGAACATGGGTGAGAAGAGCAGAGGACAAGTTCAGGGAGAGAATGAGTCTGGGGAGGAGGCTACGGGGAAGCCTTTGACCTTCACTCCAGGTGACTTTGGGAGCCACAGAAGAACTGTGAGCAGAGCTGTCACCAGCACTGATCGCACCAATATGAGACCGCTCTGGGTCCTGGGCTGCCAGTAGGCAGAAAAACACAGAGCTTGGAGCAGGGAAACCAGCTCGGAAGTTACTACAGCAACCAAGGGCGATTGCAGTGGAGATGGTGGGGGATGGCTGGTGCTGGAAACATCTGGGAGGTGGAGTGAATGGGGCTTTTGAACAGACCTAATATTTGGAGGGAGAGATGAGAGATATGATTAAAGTTTAGGGCTTCCATTAACTGTGATAGAGAAGAATGTGGAAGGAGTTTGTCGGCAGGAGAACAGAAAGGGTTTGTTGTCAGATGCTTATCAAACATCCAAGGTCAGGGGTCACGCAGATATTTGGATATACAAGTCTTGAGTAAGGAAAAGGTATGGGCTGGCAGCTTAATTGTAAACAGTCAGAATATGGACAGATTCAAAGTCATACGACTACACAAGACAACCTGGGCAGTGAGCATATGTAGAAAAATAGAAAAAGTCTAAGACCTGAGCCCCAGACACTCAACCGTTTGAAGACCTGGTAGGTGAGGAAGAATCCTTAGGATGAGACTGAGAAGCAGCGTTCAGAGAAGTAAGAGGAAAAAGAACAGCATCCTGGAAAACCAGCGAAGCGTGTTTCCAGAAGGAAAAGTGTGGTCAACTGAGTCAAAGGTGGCTGAAGTTGGGCAACGGCCATTGGATGTAGACATGTGAAGCTTGCTGGTCAACTGACAAGCTGACAAGAGCCAGTTTGGCGGAAAGCGGGGTGGGCAGGGACAGTGACAATTGCAGCCAGACAGCCAGGATGGTTGGGTCTTCCAGGGAGTTTTGTCCCAAAGGGAAGGGGAGAGCTGGGGTGGTAACTGGAGAGGGAAGAGGAGTCAGAAGAGCCTTTTAAGGTGGGAAAATCAGAGCACGTTTGTGCGCCGGTGGGATGATGGAGGAGAGAGGCAGATCAGTGGCCAGGAGGCAGAGGAGAGGACGACTGGGCCAGTGCCTTTTGGGGGAGAGGCCGTGGAAGCCAGCGTCCGGGTTGGGCATGGCCCTGGCAAGGAGCGGGGACGATTCACCATCAGAGCGAGGTCAAGGAGGGGATGGACACAGATGAGAGAAGCGGGCCAGGTGGTGCAGGGGACTGTGGAGGCGTTTTCTTCCCGGTGACATGAGAAGACACGTGATCACGTGAGAGTGAGACGCCGGGGAGACACCACTGGAGTTTGGGGAAGGTGGAAGGAGGAGTGAAACCGTCTCCTGGACTGGGGGAGAAGCTACTAGGGCGATGTAGGAAACGGGAGCACAGGGGAGAGAAGTCGGAGAATGTCGGAAGATCACCAGGCAGGAGGGTTAAGTGCTCTCTTGGGATTAGGGATCATGAATTGGAACGAAAATAACCTGTCTGGTTGTGTGGGGTTTTTTCCAGCCACTTTCAGCTGAACAAGCAAAGAACAGATGGAGAATTAGATGTCACCTGGGCTGCATTCTAGCCTAGATGTAAAACAAAGCAAGAGAATGGACTCGAAGTTGGGAGTGAATGACTGGCTACAGAATTAAGCAGAGTTTTAAAGTGGTAAGGGAAAAAAATACGACAGTGGCGATTGACATGGGATGGAGGAACGAAGCAAATGTCCCAGTGGGAGGAGGCGCTGCTGTCACTGGGGCGCTGGAGGCAGTGAGCTGAAAGCAGATGAGAGAGTTGTTGGAAGGAAATGGTTTGAAATTGCAATTGCAACAGTTTTGCTCTTACAGACCTCACCTTTCTATTTGGCTTATTAGCAATTGAGAAACCACCTCTGCCCAGAGCTGGGCCGTTGATTCTTCAGTTTAAACAAGAAAAAAGGGACTTGTGTCTCAACAAATTTGTAAATGCATGAAAATCCGGAAAAAAAAAAAAACAGGAATAAAAGTTCAACAAGATTACTTTTAACCTGGTAAGTATCGCCACCAAGAAAATATTATATAGACATTTATATTTTCTTAACTCCTTTTCTACAACTCTGCAGACCCTGCAAATATTTCTTCACTGCAGTTTCATCCACGACAGGACACTGGCCATAGAGGCAGCAACGTCCTGAGAGAGACCAAGGAGCTGCTCCTCTGGGCCTGCTGAGCAGGCTCCGGGCAGATCCATGGCCCTGGAACGGGCCCACCTGTCTCCTCTCTTCCCCTTGGCTCTGGACTGCAAGTCCCAGGTGGACAGGATTAACGTTTGTGCATCTTATTTTAAGCTAAGAAATCTATCAGTCACTGGTATAGTTGCTTTGAAAAATAAGACAGAAGAAACCAGACTGGTCTGAGACTCTTCTTTCTAACAAAAAAAGTGGACCTTTTCTCCTCTTTTAAGAGTTAAAGACACCAATTTAATATTGTTACCCATGGTGACCAATTTGTATAAAAGGCTTAAGAGATTAAATATTGTCATTCTACAAGAGATACATTAAAACTCTGAAATCCAAATATCCAAAATAGACTTTTACAAACAACCTTGCAAAGTTATTCTAGGCAGAACAGAATTTTTGTGGTTATTAAATACAAAAAAGGATTATCTTCTTATAATTTTTTCTGACTTCATCTTTTGCAAGTCTGCTGGAAGGGCTTCACTGCTCTCACTCTTATCTCCTTCTGTATTTGCCCAAATAGACCTGCCCTTGACTGTCCGGAGTTCCTCTTGCCAAATTAATTTTGGAAGGATTAATTTTTTCAAGCCTGAGGACAGACTTCTAGCAGAGGTTAGAACTAAATCACTACAAACAGGATTTTAAACAATGATAATAATAGTAATAATAAAAGTTAAAGACAGTATTCTGATGCCAAAGATATTCTGTCTTTAAAAATGTAAGCTATTTGATTTTAAAAAGCATTCTTTTTTTTAATTTGTCATGTTATTGAACACAGAGTTGTTGGAAATTTTTGTTTCTCTGGTTCTCTGAAGTAAATATGACTTCACTAGATCTCTGCTCAGCTCCAATTTTCATGGAACAAATAGAAAAGATTAAAGAAGCTATAAAGATCCAAGAAGAAGGGTAAAAGATTATAGCCTTCTAGCCCATCTCCCCAGAAGATTAACTCTCAACATGATAAAAGGCTTGATGAAACATAGTGAAATAACAAACCTAGTTTCTCTTTGTATCTGGGGGCGGGGGAAGAAGAAAATGGAGACAAGAGCATAGTGTGCAGAAGATTATTTAATTTTGACAGATGACAAGAAAGGAGGTAGAACTGTTCCGCTAGTTCCACTTCTCCATCTTTCTCACCAAGGAGCACAACAGAAGGAAGCATGGGTGAGAGGCACAGGCGTCCTGATGAGAGAGAAATGAGAAGAAGCTGCCTTGCTTCTCCGTGAGAGTAGCTTGCAGACATGGGGTCAGGAACCGCAATCTTTCAGAAGTCACGGGGAGCACAGAGGGTCCTGGAGTGCTGGAGATGAGGACACATGACCCCCCTTTTTCAATGGACATATGACTCCCCCACCCCGTCAACTAGAGATCAGAAACTTAAAATTCCCCACAATAGATTCCAAAAGATTCTGCTGAACACATATCAAATGATAACCACAAATGAGTATGATATTTAAAAAAGCTCATGACAAATAAAGCTCGTATTTTCCTTAAAGAGTTATCCAACTGACCTATAAGAAGAATACCATATCATTTCTCAGTGTATTTTCCCCCTCTAATTGTTTGTTGCTTTTATAGGCAGGGAACAATAGCAGGCTTTTTTTTTCACCTAGTCAATTTAGTAGCTGTGTTCTTTCCTCTTAATCACATGCAAAGATGGTAGTCCCATGATATAAAAGCTAAGCATTCAAAAGTTCTCTTTAAATTAGTAGTTTTTAATTATTGGGTGATGACATTGATACACATCTTTACCACAGTGAAACTCCTTTGAGATGTGTGCAGGTTGTGTGTGATTCATAGGAATAGAATGCTCATTGCAGTCACAGGATTTCAGAGGTAAATGGATATTAAATACAAAATACAGGAAGTTCTGCAAATGTTATCATTTTACACAACATTTATGGTTCTTTTTGTTCTCTCATTTCCGATGTAATATACTTCTAAGACAAGAAAGATGGAGAACACAGAGAGGCACAAAGGAAAGAAAAGTGACAAAAATTGTATATAATGCCAATGCAACTTAATATTTTGGTATATATCTTTGCAGTGTATACAAATATAGACACATATCTGTTTCTGATGTTATAGTCTACGTATTTCTTTGTAGGTGCCTTTTCCTCACTTTGTAATTTGTCAGGAGTATTTTTCTATGTCAATAGGTCTTTTTCTTATAATATTTCTAGTGAACATTTTGAAATTCATCCTATGTACATTGCACATTTTTTAACCAACTTTTGAATTTGGAATATTACATTTTTGCCATGATGGAAACAAACATTTCTCTATTCAAGCATCAAAATTAAAATTGTTGATTAGAGAAAGTTAATAGTACATTTTTAAAAATAAACATAAAAATAACAGTCTCCTTTATCAAAATTTTCAGTAATAATCATGACAAAAACCAAAACAAAACAATAAAAACCTAATTTTAGAATCTAAACCAGTGGTTCTTGAGAGGGACAGTGCTGATCTCCAGGGGATATTTGGCCATGCTTGGAGACATTTTCGATTGTCGCAACTGGAGGAATGCTACTGATTCTAGATGCAGGGGCCAGGATGCTGCTAAACATTGCACAATGCACAGAAAAGCCCCCACAGCCAAGAATTATCTGGTCTAAAATGTCAATAGGCTGGGAAATTATACCTTGACTATGTAGCTGGAGAGGGTTTTTCATGTCCTTGCAACAGCATGAAACTTACAACACATGCTGTTCTTGAGCACTTGGAACTGCTAGAAATTACCCACCCATCTAATTTAAATTTTCCCTGATCCACACCAGCAGGAGCAGAGGGCAGTTAACAGTGGTGGTGAAAAGGGGTGGATTTCTAGAAATGAAAATAATCCCATAGAGGCAGCATCCTGGCCCCTACAACTGTGGCTGACAGAGAATCATGTCTTAAAGGACCCTTTCCTGAGTAGATATTGATTTAGGCTCAACAATATTTTATTTCTGCAGCTTTTGAATTTAATGGGTAAGTATTTACAATCTCCAGTATATTTGCTTAAGACAGCCTTGTCCCCTGAAACAGAGGTATTCTTACCAAGACTTTTAACTGTTCTAGATTTTATGAAAATATTACTACTTTTATTCTTATATGTCTTATTTTATCTTTAATATCCAAAATGTTTTCCCCATGTGCATGGATTGATTTTGTATCCTGTAACCACACAAGCCCAGCCTATATGATTCTCACTTTGTCTTTTAGAGCAGCTAATAACTTGTTCTTACTACTTCCCTTCCAGTTCAATTCTCCACACAAAAACCAGAAGAATGATTTTCAAATGCAAGTGAGATGTTATCTCTTTGCTTAAAACACACAAATATTCCACTCATCATTCTTGTGGAATATCAACCAAAGATTTCCATGTGGCCTGCAAATCTGAGTAATCTGCTCTCTGCACATGTCTGCAGTTTTGTATCATACTACTTTTCCCTCTGGAAAAGTAATATGCACACGGGTCCTTGTTCAACTCCTCAAAACAAGTGTCACCTCTTCCACCAGACATTCACATGCATTATTGCTCCTGATGTGTTTGCTTTGATGCTCACTTAATTCCTGCATCGCATTCTTTGGATAAGTCCTTCTGGACAGGCCGTCCCGCCAGGTTATGGTTCTTTGTTACTGTAGCTACACACAGATGTTAAAATAACACTCACACAGCAGACTTCATTTCTGCAGTGCGGATATCTACATTTACAATATATATTTATTAGAATGATGAGAACTGTTTATATAGTTTATAAAGTTAATGCCTTGACTGGGAACAGTTGAGTATAAAGTTTATAGATAAAATCATTTCTTCATACTATAAAATCTTGAGGTGTCCACTAAGAATTTATCTGTATTCCAAGTATGCTAGAGTGGCTAATTCTGAGCTGGCATTTTGTAGCTTTTTAAAACACTTTTTAACAAAAGTATAAATAAGCAATTAGGAAGGGTTAATTTAGGTGAACTGTGGAATACAAATATTTCTAGAATTTTAGGATTTATTCCTATATTAATTTAGAGAATCAGAAAATAATACACCTGGAATTCATTAAAATGCCACCTTATTAGGAAAACTTAATGAGTTACACTTTGGTATTAGCCTTGTGGCTTCTATTCAAGATATATTTAAATGGTGGTCATCAGAAACATTTATGAAGTTTAACCTCAAATAATGGCAGACTAGAAACGATTTTGGACTAATTCTTCACTGGGGAAAAAAAAGGGAAAGTTGAACAAAACAAAAATCCTGTCTGAAAGCATCCAGGAGCTACCAAGAATAGAGAAATTTCATGCCCAAACCCAGGGAAGAACACGAGCCAAGGGAAGTAAGATTACCAAGAAATGGAAGCCCTAGAAAACACACCATGGTTCAGCTTAGGATCTGGAGGTGCTGCATGTGGGATTGAAGGTTAATTGGAAAAAGATCAGGTCTTACATGGACTGAAACTCACATTTTATTCATATTAATACCTAAGTGGGGTAAAGTGCTCTGAAATTGCTAATGACACTAGCCAAGTTGCCTCCTACAGATAAAAAGTAAATGCTTTGGAGAAATATAGATAATCCAAAGCTTTAATTATTTCTATAACTAATTAAATAAATTATATGACACTCAATTTAAAAAATCAGATATTCAAAAACAATAATTTGCTGAAAACCAAAGGACAAAGACAGAAAATTTTAACAAAATGATCCAGTTAATGTAGCTAACACAGATGTTAAAATAACAATGATATGCAAATACAAAGAATTTGAAAATCAAAATAGAGAATTAAAAAAATAATTTGGAAATACAGAAAGAACCAAGTGAAAATTCTAAAACTGAAAAATAGAATGACTAAAAAGAGCTCAACAGATAACTGTAAGAGTAGATTCGGTTGAGGTGAGAAGAGAATCAGTGAACTCAATAGATCAGAAAAAATTATGCAGACTGAATCATGGAGAGAGAAAGAATGCAAAATACAGGGGAAAGAAATATATGAAATGGTAAAAAAAATGTTAAAGTCTGACCTAATTCTAACTGGAGTCCAGAAGGAAGGAGAGAGTGCAGAACAAAAATACAATTCGCAGCCACGGTGACTGAGAGTTGCCCAGAGCAGAAGAACATTATCAAGCCGTGGTTCCAGAATCAGTATGAACCATGCCAGGATAAATACAACAAAAACCATGCTTAGATACAATGTATCAGGTAAAAAAGCAAAATAAAGAGAGAATAACTTAAAAATTAGACAAGGATGAGACGATGACTTCTGGAATGGCAGTGTGAAGAGAATGGAAACAGCCAACCACAACTGGTTAAAATTATCATACATATGAGATTTAGAGACATATATGCACACATCTCCTTTGAAATTGTCCTGAAGGCACATTGCAAATGAAGAAGTATTTATTCAAGAAAATCTACTAATTCTCACTAAGCCGAGGGAGAGTCGAGGGCATTTCAGCTACAGACATTCCTGTCCCCATCTCTGGCTCAGCACGACAGAAGCTTATTCCACATGAGTGCAGATAAGAAAATGGGGCTTCTTTCCCCCTCAGCTCTCAGTCCATGGCCATGGTGTCTCCCCAGGAAGGGCAAATCACCAGTGCATCTCATTCCCTCCAGGTGTGTGTTGCAGAGGCTGTGTTCCAAGCAAGAGTGGCTGAGGGGTATGGAGATCCCTGCTTTCACTTAGCCCTAATTGACAAGGCGGAGCATTAATCCAGCCGTGGCATGATTAGAATACTGGGTCCTGATCTTCCCCACCCTAGCTTGCTCATAGGGCAGAGTTTCCACAGCAGGAAAGACAAGTGGAGAACACCAGCGGCCTCTGTCAAGTGACCTGCTTATAAAGCAGGAGTGTCACTCTAAGAGAAGTGAGCCATCGTCCCTGCCCCAAAGTCTGAGGCATGAAGTGTCACAGAGGGTTTTTTTTCCTCCTACAGAGAGAGGCAGACCACAAGAACAGAGAGCTCTCAATCTCTAACTAAGGGAAGAGACTTTGTTGGAGCACGGGATGGGGAAGTTCAAGCTAACAGGTGCTCTCAAAACAATGCAGATGTAGCTGGCAAGCAATACAGACAAAACTAGTGGTTTTCTGAGAACAAGAAACTAAACCATAGATCGTCCAGAATTTTAACAAAGAGAACCAAGTAAACAGGCAGCTAAGAAGATTCCTCCCGGGGTCAGAAGAAGCCTCAAAGACTAGCCTCAGCTATAACTTCTACAAAAAAGCCCGAATTTAATTGGATCAGACTGAGGAATGATATTTTTCCCAAGAAATACTAAAAAACATTCTTCAGGTTGAAAGGAACTGACCTTAGCAATTTAACACCCCTCAAACACACACACACACAGATGACCAGTAAAGGTAGTAATCTGTTTATAAAAGACAGTATAAGTGCACATTTTTCTCTCTTCCTCTCTTAATAACTATAGAACCAATTGTATAAAATAACACTTATGTAATTGTATTATTTGCCTTGTAACATATAGAAATGTAATATATTTTATAAAAGAAGTGGTTGGGACCAAAGTTATATCGGAGTAAGAAAATGATACAAAATGGCAACTTGAAACCTAAAAGGAGAATGAAGAGAACCACAAAGGTAAGTATGAAGTTGAACGTGTAAAATCTCTCGTCCTGAGTTCGGCAGATCTGGGGGCTGATGGAGGGAGAGCACATGACCACGAGGTGGCAGTAGAGCGCAGCAAGCGTTTTGTGGGCGCCGCTGTGAGAAGGTTGCACTGCAGGGAAGTCCCTCGGAGCTGAGCCCTTCCAGAGACAACAGCCAGGGGACACAGCCCGGCAGGGAGGAGGGCAAGGGGAGCCCTGAGGAAAGAAGATTGGAGAGAGTGCCCACTTAACTAGTGATGCTGCTCAGCAGCACGATGGGCGGGTGGGGATGGGGGGTACTCTGGGGTCAGAGGTATCCAAAGGGTGGCAGGGGCTTGGCGTCCCCACAGCCCAGAGCTTGCCGAGTCTGTGACAAGCCGGTGTCGGGCACTATAGTGTGGGCTATGCAGAGAAGGCAGACTCTAGGTGGCTAAATTTGTGCTTGCTTGGACGATAATTAAAGCATGTGTAAAAGGTATCTTGAAGAAGTGGACATCATGGGCGCAGCATGCAGCGGTCATCTTTGGCTCATTTATTTAACTACCCTTTAAATACATCTTTTCTCTTTTTTCTTCCCTCAGCTTCTTTAAAAGACACTATAATAATGCTATCAGATTGTAACACTTATAGCTATAACACAAAAAAGGAAATAGTTAATAGGCATATAGATAACATTTCTATGTGTTTCTGGAATTAAGTTAGTATAAACCCGAAGTAAATTCTGATAAGTTAATATGCATATTATGAGCCCTAGAGAAATCACTAAGAAAATAACAAAAAGTAAAAAAAAATCATTAAAGGAATTAAATTATTGCCCTAAAATATTCACAAAACAGTAGTAGAAGAGGAACACAGGAATAAAAAAGACTTGCTGTACAGAAAACAGAAAGCAAAACTGCAGATATGCATCCAACAATATCAATAATAACATTAAATGTGAATGGATGAAACAATCAAATCAAAAGGAAGAGACTGTATGAGACTAGGTGAAAAAAATAAGATCCAATTAATGCTGTGTACAGGAGACACACTTTAATTCAAATGTACAAATAGATTGTAAGGAAAAAGATTTTAAAAAGATATATTACGCAGATAGTAACAAGAAAATTGTAATTTTGTCTGTAAATATCAGACAAAATAAACATCAAAAGAAAAAATGTTACTGGAAGAAAAGAGGGATACTTTGTAATGATAAAAGAGTCAATCTATCAGGAAGATATAATCATGCAAACAAACAGGAACATAACAGCAAAGTCATCAGTATACATAAAGCAAAAACTGATGGAATTGAAGGTAGAAATAGACAGTTTGATGATAATAGTTGGAGACTTGAACACCCCACTTTCAATGATGGATTAAAAAAAATAGGCAGAAGATCAACTGGAAAATAGCAGGCTTGAACAACACCATAAACCAAATAGCCCTAACAAGCATGTTGGGTCCCCATGTCGCATGTCCCCAGGGATAACAGAGGGGACATAATTACCACCCTTACAGAGATACTGTGATTGACTATATGCTAACAAATTAGACTAGATAAAGTGAAAAAATTCCTAAAGAGACACAAAGTACCAAAGTTGACTCAAGAAATATTTAAAAATATGAATAGACCTATAACAAGAGATTAAATTAGTAATTAAAAGATTTCCCACAAAGAAAAGCCCAGGCACAGATGGCTTCATTGGTGAATTCTACCAGATCTTTAAAAAAGAATTAATACCAATTGTTCATAAACTATGTCAAGAAACAAGAAGAGGAGGGAACACTTCCCGACTTATTCTGTGAGACCAATATTAACATGATACCAAAATCAGACGATGACTTCACAAGAGAAAACTGTAGACCATTATCTCTTATTAATATAGATGCGGAGCAGGGAGAATTGCATGGGCAATTCATGACCAGTGGGATTTGTCTTAGGAATGCAAGGTTGGTTTAACATAAAAAAATGAATCATTGTATGGGCATGAATCATGGATTTCATCAACCACCCCAGCAGGAAAACTGACAGTTTGAACTTGTGGGGAAGGACACAAGAAAGAATGAAGGTAAGCTATAGGACTTCTTAGATTTTACAGGATGGAATCTTAGAGTTATTTGGCTATGAATGTGCAATGTTCTTCTAGACAAGGACGAATGGCTTTAAAGACAATTCAGAGATCATCAGGTTTGCCTCCCGAGTTTCAGAAAGGGGGGCCATCACCTTGCTTTCAATAGACCAGACACTTTCAACAGACCAGTTGGCCCCTTGACATCGTATCTATTGAATAAAGGGCAAAACCCACATTATCTTCTCAATAAAAAGTAATTATAAGATCTAACACCTTTTTAGATAAAAAAAAATACTCAACAAATTAGGAATAGAATAAAACTTGTCTAACCTGATACAGGGCATGTATGAAAAACTTGGTACTAACAACATATTTAACAGTGAAATACTGAAGTTTCCCTTTTAAAACGAGGAAAAAGAAAAGGATGTACTCTTACCACTTCTAGCCAACATTTTTCTTGATGACCTAGCCATGGAAATTGCAAGTGAAATAAATGAAAGGCATCTAGATTGGAAAGAATTGTACATATGCTGAGCCACAAAGGAAGCATTAATACATTTTTGAGGACTGAATTCACTTGTTTTCAGACTCCAGTGGAATGAGCTAGAATCATGTTCCGCTGACTCCACTGGAGTTCACTTAGACATAATAAAAAAGATAACTAGAAGTATTTTGATTCTTGGAAATTAAGCAATTATACTTCCAAATATCTAACATAGTCTTCAAAATCACAATAGAAGGTTAAAGAAATATTTTAAACTGAAGGACGGTGAGCCACTATGTACCAAACTGTGGCTTGAAATTGATGACATGCTTAGTGGAAAGATTAAAGCCTTAAATATTGAAAAATTCTGAAACAAGAAATGCTGCACTTGAATGTTGTAAGCATTCCATCTGAAGAAATTAGAAAAAGAACAGCACGTTAAATCCAAAAATGGTAGAAAGAAAGAAATGATGATAAAACAGAATTAGTAACATAGAAAGCAAAGGAGCTGACAATGCAAATATTTAAAAGCAATTTTTAAAAATGCAATCAGATGGACACACGTTAACAGTGGTACTCAAGACAAAGACAACACACACATGAATAATGTAGAAAAGAGAAAGGCCACAGCTGCACTTGGAGTGGAGAATATTAAAACTGTAAGTTAATAATGCTAACTAATACATTTGAAAGCATAGATAATATAGGAATAAAATATAGATAATTATAGATTAAAGGGATAATTTTCTAGAAAGCTAAAAAATATATTCAAGAGGATATTACCTAGATAATCTAATTATTATTTTTTTAAAAAGCTGCAATAGTGAGTAAGACATTTAAAACATTCCATCTTAACCTTATCTCCTGCCAAAATGATATCAGGACCAGGTTTATGACTGTGTTTTAGTAAATCTTTATTGCACGTGTGCTCCCTAATACTAACTGTTCTACAAAGTAGTCACAGCTCATTTGATGAGGCTGATATAACCTTGATAATAGCTCTGAATAAGAATTGAATAGGAAAATAAAATTATATACTCTATATTCTAGGAAGTAGATATAAAAATTCTAAATATAAATGAAGAAACTGGATCCAGCAGTATAATTATAAAAAGCGTCTTCAAGAGCAGCTAGGATTTGTCTCAGGAAAACAAGGATGGCAGAAGAGTAGGGAGTCTATCAATTATAATTTGCCACACTAACAAGCTAAGGAACATCAACAAAATGAACATATCCGTTGTAAATACTGGAATAAAATTCAAAGTTTATTTCTGATTTTTTTTAAAAAATTAAAACTTTAGCAGAGCAGAAGTAGGACATTACTTGATCAAAACTCATGAAAAAATTATTCTTAACTGGGAGAGTTCCTATTAAAATAAAGAGCATGACAAGATATTTCCTATCTTTACTAGTATTAAACATTCGAGTAATATGTGACATGATATACAACTGACTGAAAAAGAGTATGTAGGGACAGAGAAGAACCCAATGTGTCTTAATTGTAGACCATGGAAAATATAAGAGAACTACCAGAAAAATTAGAGTGGTTAGCCAGACAGAGATATAAGATGAACATATAAACATCTACAGCAGCAGAAATTATTAATTAAAAAATAAAATTAGAAAAAAATATGTGCAATAGCAACAATAATACATTTTAAAACAAACCCAGGAAAATACATGTAAGTACTTTATGGAGAATATTCTGAAATTTTGCCAATGGATAAAAGAACTGACTACAGGATGAGAAATGTGATGTTACTAAGTAGGAAAGCTCAATGTTTTAAGGGCAGTCATTGCAAAAGTAAAATTACAAAATTCTTACAGAATGATAAACATTCACGTACAAAAAAGGATATTTTGAAAAACTGAAATAAAAAGATGAAGTTGACCTTGACAAATGTAGAGACACGCTATGAAGTTATATTAATCCAATGAACTATAGTCTTGACACAGGTTGATACAGGGGTAGAGAAAGAATTACGAAAACACATTTACTTCAGTCTGCCTGACTGTCAGTTCATCTGTCCCCGATCTAGCTTTTGTTTGTATGCAAAGAAACATGAGATGATATTTACTTAATATTAATGATTGGTATTCCCCGATGATGAGATCTAGTCATATTTGTTTTGCTATTTTGTTACTTTTCTTCATTGCTTAAATTCTTTATAATGTGAATAAAAAAAAAAAACTAAACATGTTTTCTCCACATCATTGAAGAGGATTTTTCTCAGAGAAATATTATTAATAATTAAATTAGTCAATTTTAAACGATTGCCTTAGTTGATGTGTGTTTTCCATCCAATGCCTGAAACACTGGGCGTGTGTACGGCGTATTGGACATAACAATCGCATCCTGCCTTTCTGCACCAGGACGTCACATCTCCCCCCTCATGAAATCCATGCGTGCGTCCAAGGCATTTTGCATATTCCTGTTTTCCACCGCCCTCGTATCTGGGTGCCTTTAACGATAAGATATACATTACTTCAACTTTAGAAAGTTGAAGAGTGTTGAAAAATGGAACAAACGACGGGACCTTCACAAGTACCTCTGCTTGGAAGGCCAAATAGATCAAGTTTACTGTGAGTGCAAATTCGTTGTGATGCCAGGAATCAATTATCACAAGTAGCCAAATTTGGCATATTAGAATTAACATTAGTTCCTTCCTCTTTTCTGAAACACCAAACATTTCTTTTAATTTTCTGTTTTCAACCGTGTTTGATATGTCCAAATTCCAGCATTGTGGAAGATCTGAATTATACCACACAAATAAAATTCCTGGACTATGTCCAATGCCTTATTCTGGTAAATATCATGGGATTTAGAGTTTTTCTTTGTTTTGTTTCAATTGAGAATAAGCTTCAGCTAACATACTCTGGTAATTTGGTTGTGGGAGCCTTTACGCACGAGGATTTATCTTCACGTAAGTCTTAGAGCAGAAACGGCCACAGGAAAGTGAAGACCATCCCGTCTCAACAGATGAAGAAAAGAAGTTGTTCAACATTGCATGCAATTGAGCACATGGCAAGTAAAAGTACGTGAATGGAAATTTGCTAGAAAATATATTTTCTTTGTAGTCCACACCACGTTAGGGTCACTTTCAGCCAATTCAGAACAAGGCAAAGCAGATGTTAGGGATTCTCATTAAGTGCCGAAAGGAAATGACAAGGAGTTTTACATAAAACATGCCCTTTACCATTTGCAATATCCTTTCCCCCGATCTGCATAATGCACACCTGAATACATAATTAGAGACACCATATTCGAGGGTTCCTGTCTGCCCAGCACTGTTGCTACAGTTTCAGTGTTTTATGAGTAATCCTTTCAACAAACCTACGAAGTGAATTGCCCCAGACACGTCCACCTCCAGAGTGGGGGAGCTGGGATTTGAACCAGATATTTGGGGTCCTAAATCACTGTGAGTTTCTGCTGGACCGTATCTTCCAAGTCTCAGCTCTAATCTTATCACCTCCAAGAGGTCTTCCGTGATTGTTTTCGTTGAAATGACTTCTGCCTTCCCTCCGGCACCTCCGGTCCCATGTTTCCCAGAGCTCAGTCGCTCTCTCATGGTGCCTTCTTACTTACTTCATTTTCTTGTTTTTTAAATCAACTCTCTTGCTTTCAACAATGTATGTTTAAATGAAATTTTATGTGACTACCCAAACCAGAAAGCCAATATCACTTGTCATATGAAGACAGTAAATATGAAAACAGATGAAACAGAAGGAAAAGAGTGGGATTAGATTCTAGCGGCTGTCCGTGCCCATTGCAGACAGAGCCGGTCTCCTGTTCCCATCACAGCGTCCGATCGTGCAGACGCGGCTCTAGCCACGTCCTCTCGACAATCTGTTCCAGCCAACTGCTGGGGACGGGGTGTCAGGGCCGGGCGAAGTAATGTGTCTGCGCCCTTTCCAATCACATGGTTTGAACAAGAAACTCTCAGATCCAAAGGTGCTCTTCCCTGAAAAGCCAGGCGCGCCGAGGAGGTAAATCTCGCCGTGTCCGCTGGAATAATTAAGCGCCCTGCAGATAAATCATTAGCCCGTGATATTCGGCTCTGCTTCCAGTTTCCTTATGATGCTCTCACGCCCATAAAACGCTGAGCCGAGAACAAGGCTGTTCTGGCCATTGTTTGACTTGGCAGATTCAGAGGCAGAGGCCACAGTTGCTGGAGCCCCAGAGAGAATAGAATTGGCCGGTGACAGCTGAGTCAAAAGCTAAAGATCTTGCCTGTATCCTGGTGATACAATTAGATACGAATAATAAAGGAAGGAAGAGTCCCAGGAGAAAAGAGATAGTAGCTTTGTACATTCTCCTCATAAAATCACATTTACTGATAATGCAAAGTGGTAAGTGAGACTGTTAGGCCATTTGATGGCAAACAGAACAAAGACCGTACATCTTACCAGACGTCGGGAGGCAGATTTCCTCTGATGCAGCTTTATGTCCACATGGAAATCCATTCAGCTAAAGGGTTCTAAGTCACTAGCTGGTACCTTAGCAGGGTCAAAGGTTTTGGGTACATTGCCAGCAGTCCTGCTTGGTAAAAACAGAGTTCCTGTATTTTGCAATCTGTTATGGATTGAGTCGTGTCTCCCACACAGTTATGACGAAGTCCCAATCCCCGGTATCTGTGAATGTGGCCTTATTTGGAAATAGAATCTTTGCAGATGTCATCAAGTTGAAAACGAGACCATTAGGATGGGCCCTAATCCACTTGACTGATGTCCTTATAAGAAGGAAATCTGAACACACACACACACACACACACACACACACACACACACACAATACCAAACAGAGACACAGATTCACAGGGAAGACGGCCATGCGAGGATGGAGGTGGAGACTGAAGTGATGTTGCCGGAAGCCAGGGCACAGCAGGGGCTGCTGGAAGCTGATAGGCAAGGGAGTATCCGGAGGGAGCATGGTGCTGATGGCACCATGTTTTGGGGTGCTGGCCTCCAGCACTGGGAGATAAGATTTGTCATTGCCATTTCCAGCCGCCCATTTTGTGGTACCTTGTCACAGCAACACAGTTACAGGAGTCTAGTTTTGAATACAGACACCCATGTCCAATTTCCCATTTTCTTATACTTGCTGGGGTGCCTGATGACTTCAAGGAGAGTGTTTCTTTGGAGAAGTTGGGATGAGCTTAAAGGCGAGAGCCAGGTGTTGGCATTCAGAGCAGGTAACAAGCTTTCTCCTAGAGTCAATCATCTAGATTTATACTCAATGTAATTTTTTTGTACATGTCACTACTGTCTAACAGACTTCAGCTCATCCTTGAGGACAACCTTTCTGCACATTTCCTTTTTACTCAAAGCAACCCAGGGTAGTGGCTGTCAATGTTCACAAATTCTGTGTTCTGATTTCCTTCCAGAGCACACGTGTGGACTCCATCTCCTAGCCTCCCTTGCAGTGAAGTTTGGCCTTGCGACAAGGCTCTAGACAGCATGACTAGAGCAGAAATGATGATTGCCACTTCCAGCCTTGGTCCACAGAAACACCCGCATGTGCTAGTCATGCCTTTACCTTCCTAGCTGATTGTGACGTAGACAACCGAGTCACCCTGGAAGCCATATGTGGAATACGGCAGCCCTCCCTCAACCAAGACCCCGCTGTGACCACAGGGAACAGCCAACCTCACGGGCCAGCTTTGGACTGTCCTGTGAGTTACAAACCCCTGTTGTGCATCAGGCTTATACTTTGTTGCCTGTTTGTCAGAGCGTCTAACTAGCTAGTGCAGAACCTGATGCCTTAACGTGGGGCGCTCAGCTAACAAACTGATTCAGATTGCACTGGTTTAGTGACCAGACCGAAGGTGCCAAGGATACAGATATAGAAGACCGGGAAGCTAAAGAGCCCTATTGTGTTGCAACAGATTTGTTAAAAACTGTTGAGTATGACAACTTGACAGGCAGCAAAGTACTAACTGAGGTTGCTAGGCAAAGCACTCACTGGGGCTGTAGTTTTGGGAGAAGCAGCTGGAAAAAGAATGTTAAAGTGTGCTGGTTCTGCTTGCTGCCTTTAGCAAATTATTTCAAGAAGAGGAAGAAGAGGGAGAAGAAGAGGAGGAGTGGAAGGATGAGGAAGGAAGGAAAGAAGGAAGGGGGTTCTCATACTCCAAATTTCGAGAAATGATTGAATTAAAAAAATTCCAAAATGGTGATGGAAAACAAGAAAGGATCCACTGGCCTTAAAAATATGAGAAATCCTTGAAAGATATAGAAGTAGACATGAATTGCTTTGAAATAGAGAACTTCAACCCAAACTCGTGAACTCGCAGGAGAAGCACCAGAGACATGCCTTGATCAGAGGTGGTGGATACAGAGAGCAGGAGGGCCCAGGGACGGGGAGGTGGTTGCTCGTGGATACCTGGACGAGCTGCCAGCTGGGCCGGCCCTGGCCCTGCACCTTGGGCCAGGCCGCTGTGAAGGGATGGCAGGGAGGCTTGGGTGTGAACGCGGGGAAGTGCACTGCACCGTTAGAGGGGCCCAGGATGGAAGAACAGAGGCTGAATGGCACAGCTCACAGCACACCAGGGCTGCTCCTCCTCCCATAGAAAGAGCCTGGAACATCAGGACCCAGCAGCCTCCTTTTCTCCCCTAGGGAGCCCAGGATGGATACAGCAAGGTTTCCCAGATGCGGATATAAGAGCAAAATCCTAAACAATCCTGAGACCCAAGGGGAGGGTGCTCGCCAGTGAAACGCAGCTAACTGGACCACGAGACGGCAGCCTGTAAGGAGTCTGATGTGCTGAACCTTTGCAGACATGAAAGAGGATCTCGTATAATAAAAACCGTGAGAATTAAAAACTCGATCACACATATTAAAAAGTTCAACAGATATAACACAGTCTGAATAACATAATGGACACAACTGAAGGAAAAAATCAGTCAACCAGAAGATTAGGGTGGGGAATTCTTCCAGAAGGTGACAGGATACATAAAGACAATTAAAGTAAGAAAGAAAAGTTAAGAAGCAGAGTAAACAGAGTCAAAGATTCCAGTGTCAATCCAGTGTGACTTTCAGACGGAAGCGATAGAGGGAATACAGAAGAAGCAGGATTAGGAGAATTAACAGGGAAGGATCTCCTAGAAGTGAAGACAAGACAGAATTTTCAAAGGGCTCTTAGCAGTTTATCAGCAAGTACTTTAAAGAAAAATTACTAGGTAGACACATGTAATTAAATTTCAGAAAACCAATCATCGAATACAACTCTTTTCAACTTCTAGAGAAAAATGACAATGTACAATAATTAAAAAGGTATCAAATCATCATTAGAATTCTTTTTTTTTAATTTCAGCATATTATGGGGGTACAGATGTTTAGGTTACGTATGTTGCCCTTGCCCCCTCACCCCCCTAAGTCCGAGTTTCAAATATGTCCATCCTTCGGGTGGTGCGCATTGCACTCTTTGTGTATGCATATACCCGTCCCCTCTCCCTCCTCCCCCCTCTCCCCTGCCCAACATCCAATAGATGTTATTCTTTATACATCATTAGAATTCTTAAACGCAGCAGCAAATATGAGAAGATGATGGGAAATATTCTGGAATCCCTGAGAAAAACAACTTAGACTAGAACTCTACATCCAAAATTTAATTTCAGTGTTAGGGTGGAACATTGAAGTTTTCTGATATCCAAGGACTCAAAGTTCCTTATTCAATAGGCTGTCGTTCAGTTCTGCTTGGCTTTCGATTTTCATTTCTGTTTGCTTTGTTATCCAAAAGTTATTTATTTGGAGTCTATTTTCCCCAGATAATTTGTGGGTTATGTATATATCCGCCCCTCCACATATATATTTTGTTTTTAACTGACATCACATAGGCCATGTTTACTGACCATAATAAATCTCATAGAAATGATATTGTATAATTATATACACCATATTAACTGATCAATGTACAATAAAATCAGAAATAAAAAGCAAAATATATATACATATATGTGTATATATATATATACCAAAAATTATCTGAGGAACATAGACTCCTAAGTAACTTTTAAGTTATAAAAAAAACAAAACTGAAAACTATGTAGAATTGAATGATAGCTTATTCAAACAGTAAGATGAAACTAAGAGGTGTTCAGAGGAGAATTCACAGTAGTAAATGCATTTATAGAGAAATAAATGTGCAAGATGTATGAAATAAGTTTTCAAACTAAGAAATTGAAAAAGAGCAATAAAATAATCACTAAGAAAGCTAAAAGTAGAAATTAATGAAGATAAAAGCCAAAATTAATAAAACAAAAAAATTAAAATAGTATATTTGATCAATAAAGAGGAAAACTTATTTTTGAGACTAATATAATAGACAAACACTGTTACATTAGATCACAGGCAAGATAGAGAAGTAGGAAGGTCGCAGAGTCTTAAACTGAACAGGACATCGACTGCTTTGCTTTATGTCAGATTGGTCCTGTCTTGCAGATTATGTTATTCAGTTGTATTTGTTAATGCCCGAAATTTGTGACCGTGACTCGAAAGCTCTTTCAGTTGGAAAGGGACTTGCCAATGCAAGGAACCAAAAAGGTACACTAGAGAGAGGTAAAAAAATAAAAATGCTGGTAAAATAAAATGGTTTTTATTTATGCTGCACTGATGACATTTCATTCAATGAACTGGTTTTTGTAGGTTACGAAACATTACCCACCAGTGAGAAGACGGCCAAAGTCGCCAATAGAGGAAACTCTGTGTCCGTCAGAACCCTGCATCCTCTTTTCAACAGCAAACAGAGTTGTAGGGTCCCCCAGCTTGTCCCGCAGTGAGATGTGGCTGTGGCCCTGAGTTCATTTCAGTCGAATGGGTACGTACAGCTTACATGTCCCTTCCAGTCCAGCACAGTATGATTGAGTCAAGCCTCTTCCATTCTTCTTTTCCATTTCTTACCAGACAGAGGCTGAAATTCCGATGAGAGAGCAAGTCTGGCAAACTCACATTGGATGGCAAGGCCTTCATGGGCCTGGATCCTGGAAAGACTGCATGGAACAGAGCCCTGTGACAACCTGGAACTCCCACCTGCACTCAGATTGCTGTGTGGGCTTCAGATAAAGTGCTGCCCTTTAAGGCGCTCGGGGGTCTGTTTGTTACAGCAGCCTCACGTCTTAATTAATACACATATAATAAAATGTATGTACAGTTAAGAACAAAAAATACTTGGGATTGGGATCATTTTCACCAAATATATTAGAATTAGTGGAGTTTTGGGATGTTTATAGGTGATTATTTTCTTTTCTATAATTCTTGTTTGTATGTTTTTTGTATTTTTCATATCGATAATTAACATGAGCTAATTTTGACGAGAATAAAAGTTATTTTTTGAAGTGTAGGTATGCATGATATGTAACATTGAGAATCTTAGCAAGAAGAGTTTTTTAAAAAATGGATGATCTGAATGAGAAAAAAGTGTAAGACATGACTCCCAAATGAAAGCACATAGAAATGACCATGCAACAGGGCTTCTTAAAGAGTAGAAGTCCTTTTCCAAAATATTATTAATATTAATATGATTAATGACAAATGAAAAGATGTTGTTTTATAATTTCCAAAAGGGTATATGGTATACAAAGGGTATGTATACCTTCATATATATACTTTGTCTACCCATGTCTATATATGTAAGATATGGTATATGTTATATGATACATTGTATACAATTATATAATCCAGATGTAATTTCACTAGCACCTCATGCTACTGAAAATTTTGTCAACTAGTAATTGAACCATTCAATTTGGTTCTTGCCCAACAACCTCTAAATTATTAAAATTCTGCTAAATTATTAAAGCTCTACAATGCTAAAGCGAAATGTTATGAACTTTGGAGATTATACTAGAATTTGTCAGTTAAAGTAATTGTAGATTATAAACCTTAATTTTACACATTGCTGGGAAATGCCCACCGAAAGTGCAACTCTGCGGGGTGCTGAAGGGAAGCCGCGCAGCCGCTGTCTGAAAGGCCTGGGTGGAAGCCTGACCCTGCGTGTCCTGGCTGGGTGACCTTGAGCAAGTTATTAAATCCAGTGACCCCTCAGGTGTCTGATCTGTGAAGTGAAAATAATACCTCCTTTCAGAAACGCTGAGCGGATTAACCATAAAGAATGAATCTAACTGTCTTCCTTGCCATAGGGGAGGATAGTTATTGAAAAAAGATAGATTTTAAATTATTTTAATAAGATTTTCTCCAAACAAAATTTCTCTCCTCTGACTCTTCAGCCTTTGCTTTGGCACTATCCCGCTATCTCTTCCTCCCTTGTTATGAACAAAAACAGGACAGTCTGACCCTGCGCTGATCATAAATAGGGGAGATTTCTGCTACTCCTTTGTGTCTCACGCCAAGACTCTGAAGAAGCAGGAAATGTAGCCCTCCGATTTCTCCCCCAAGGTTGGTCCGAGGTTGGAAGTTCATCCTGTATTTACTCAGTTCACTTTATCTAAGAAGCCAGGTGTCCCCCCACCCATCCACGCGCTCACATGCTGTTCTTCCTGACGCTGGGCTGTGACGGGCAGGGTGCACACAACGGCGTTTCACTGTTTCTGCCGGTCACCAGACACGATAAGTCAGTTTTATTTTGTCTTTCACCGTCCACTGCCCGGAGGCCCAAATGAAGGACAAACAACGTTTTATGCACTTCAACAGACTCTAACAAAAATTCCCACAAACTCTAGGGGAAAGTTGGCTTCTATTGACTATTATATTTTTCAAAACAATAGACACAGTTTAGAAAACGTCTAAAGATAAAAATTAGAACTCCATACCTTAATGAATAGAAAATGTCATTGTTTCTCTGATAGCCATGGTTTTGGAATAAATCCTATTCTACGGAAAATAATTTTTTTAATTGGGAAAGAGTGTTTAGTGGCCATTGATTTTGTGATTTAATTCAAAAACATTTCTCTGTCTGAGGTAAAACAGAAAGGAAGAAATCGTGTAAAATGAAATCCTGGTGAAACCAAGACACAATAATTCAAAAATTCTTAGAAAAATGAATTATTGGCATTATTACCATTATATCCCTATAATTGTATGTTATACCAATGATTAATTGTTACCTTATTTTATTCTTCCCCCTGTGATACGTGTTTTCATTTGTTCCTCAAATGTGGGTTTATGCTTTTTTTTATTTGATAATCTGTCTTTTTAAACTTCTGCTTGCTGTTGTGGGGGATTCTAGGTCAACACATAGACAGACTCAGTATTCAAAGAGGTGAAAATTGAAGTTTGAACCTACTCATTATTATGTAATTTCACATCCCCTAGAATTGCTCCTTCTGCCAATCCACGAATGAATGGTTCAGCACCTATACTTTAATCATAGGAAGGTTGCTAAACAAGCCTCGTAAAATCAGGGAGTTTACTAGGGGAGATGGGAATTAGGTTTATCTGCAGAGAATAAGCAGTTACCCGGCAGTAGCTTGGTGGCGAAATCAGGATACACTAAACGCATTGCGAAGACTCAGTGTCCTGGCTGATACGGTAAAATAGCAAAGCAGACATCAGAATCCTGCCAGCGCTGAAGCACCAAGTAATTGCAGGTTAGTCACTGATGCGCCATATGTTTTGTAGGATCTGTGTGTAATTGATCGGCATGGCAGACTCAGGTGGCAGTGGAGTAAGGAGTACACGTGCTGGAGGCAGAAAGCTACGTGTTCCTGCCCGTGGTCCCGTTCACGCTCTGTGCCTGATTTCTTCGTGCATCAGGTTCAGAGGACACTTCCTTGAACTGCCCCAGGAGATAGAGCTGCAGCTGCTTCATAAGGTCAGGGAGTTGATTCCGCTAATTTAAGAGTCTTTTTCTCTCCCCCCGACCTGGAGAGAGACCGTGTGCTTGCATGTGGGGAAACAGTGAACGCAACTCCACCGTCACACGCTGGCAGCTTCAGGGCCCAGCGATCACGCCTTCAGGACGCTCTCTAGCGGCTCACACCGCGGAAGCCGTTCCTCCCGTACAGTTAGTTGAGGTGTTCTGCGCTAGTCAAAAGACTATTCTTGATAGTGATTTTTTTTAAATTTCAAAAAAGGAACCAAGAAGAGGATTATTGGATTTGTAGTTATATTTCTCCATACTTTGAGCCAAAGTATTCAGGGGGAAAAGCTTGCTTTTACTTATGGACAACTTTATTGACTGGTTCTAATAAGAGGAGTGTAAAACCAGTGAATTACAGGTGCAGCGAGATAGGAAGTATGTGAAGGGCTGGCTGGGTGCAGTGGCTCACACCTGTAATCCCAGCACTTTGGGAGACCGAGGCAGGAGGAACTCTTGAGGCCGAAAATTTGAGAGCAGCCTGGGCAACACTGTGAGACAGTCCTACTGTGTATGTATTGTGCATATGCAATGTATATATAGTATACACAGATTGAGATACAGACATATAGGGTACTCAGTCTGCATTACCACCTCTCAGTCCTTTTTTCTTAAAACCAAATCATTATTTCCTCCCCCAGGAATTTGCTTCATTCTAAATCTATGAATAATTTTTAGATCTCACCATCAGGAAACTTCAAGTTCTTCGTGTCCTCCTTACGCTGAGGAATCCTGATTTGCTTCCTTCTCTCAAAATCTGAGTACAGAAATATGATCATGTTACCGGATGGCAGCCACCCAAGCACACCACTGTTGTTTGGAATGTGCCCCTCATTGCCGTGAGGAGAGCTCGCCACTGCACCACGGCATCCTGGCTTCCACGCCCAAGGGTTCCATCTGCAGCTCACCTAAACAGGATCTCTCTTTTTTAAAGCATTTGATTTCTAAGTATTTTCCTGCCTTCTTTGTGCAAAATAATTTCTTTCTGTGCTTGAATGAGTCTGTCCCTGTGAAGTGCTTCTGAGCGCGACAGGCTCATGATGACCGGATGTAAATTCTAACTCACATAGTTATCATTGTGCTTGGATACGGTAATCAGGCCCGGTTTTTACGGGTGGTTCTCATCCTTATTTTATCCTTTAATGGCTTAGTCCGTGATCACCAAACCGCTTTATCCCTCCCGCACACAATGAAATGCACAAAAGAGTGACTTAATTGTTATTTATAGTCTATCTTCAGCATGGATCTAAACAAGAACCTTCTAGAATTCCAATTAAATTCCTTACACAACTCTTCAACCAACTATATGTTTACCTGATTTTTTTTGTTTGTTTTTATTGGATTTTAGAACATGCTGTGTATGGGAATAGAGGCATTGATTCCAAACTAAAAATCATTAATTTGAGATAATACAACATATATTATTCATAAAATAATATTTTTTTAAATTATAGATATCTAAAAGCAGAAAAACTTAATAATGAATAATTAAGTTGATTTTCAAATAAATACTATACATTTGTGACATTTTATTTGACAATTATTTAATTTTCAGAAGAAATTTTAGAGCTGTTAATTGTGAGAGACTTAATCGCTAATGTTAACCCTGGTTACTCAATCATCTTTGCTTTATAATGAATATATTTATGCAACAAGGAGCATTTTTTTATATATCTTTACCCACCAGTCAGTCACTGAATGTGTTACTTGGAAGATGTTTTTCTCTTAGGAACAAAATATCCTTTTATACATATGACATACTCAATTTATAATGTACATAGAGAGTATTAGACATAATTTTCCAAAGTATTTTAACCAATTATTGCCAATCATTTTAAGAGTCATTAATATAATTTTTGTTGCATCCAAAGACACCTGTCACTTCAATTTATGTGTGGCTCATGTACTAACAAGCATAGTTATGTTGGTGGGAGAAATGTCCACCAGCATTAATATTTTGCAAGCCTCCGTTGCATTCACGTCATAGAACACTGTATGAATGATTACAGATGATGAGAATGTCACTATCACAAGCTGATGAGATAAGGACATTTCATTAGCCCTAGTAAGAAAGAGTGAACGCCTACCCCTAACTGTAGGGTAACTGCAGAGAGTAGCTTCTCCGTGGTCCTCTACATACAGTACCAGCGTCTACAGCCTGGGAAGACTCGGACAGGAGTTAGCGTTGAGAGTTTCTTGTATGTGCCTTCAGAACGACAAGGGGCATTCTCGGGAAGATACTGGAACTCAGAAGGTTTTTCTCTACTAGGCCGAAAGTGGCAGCGCTAATTGGGAAGTGACAATTAGAAACACAATTAGCTTGTGCTAAATACTGTTGGGGTTAAGTGCTTATTTTCAGTCTGAAAAGAGAATCGTTTTAGGCTGGGTAACTAAGTGCACACAGATGGCTGTGTTAGCCCTGACACAAGGCAAGGGCCATTCTGGAATGATGGAGTGCGGGACACATGGCGAGAAGCTCAGATGGAGAGATGCAGGATCAGGATGCTGGGATCAGAGGAGCACCGAGGCCTTTGGGGAAGCCCACAGAGGCAGAGCACTACGGCAAAGGCCCAGGAGCACAGTAAAGGCAAAGCCAGGGCCAGTCTGGGTCACTCGCCAGAGAGAGCAGCCATCTGGGGTCACTCACAGTCCACGGTCTGGACAATGGCATCAGGAGGTGTTGTCTATGGTCACAGTTGGTGACCAGACAGGCAGGGGCCAGCAGCCATGAATGGGACGAGGGCTGGCTTTGTGGAAACTGAAACCGTAGCAGGGAATGCTATGCTGACCATGTGGGAAGCCTCCACCGGCAATTTTTCACCAACCAGAAGGCTGCTTAGGGGCCTCAGAATGTCTGTGAAGGCACCTTCTGAAAGTGTCTGTGGCCCCAGTGCTCATCCCGGATCAGCAAGAGTGAGCACGTGTAAGGACTATAGTTACAAGAAAAGAAAAGACACCAGTCATCACCTATCCGATCATGGGGATTCGTTTTGAGATTTCATTATTATTTTTGATTAAGAGCAAAAATTTATAAAAAAAATTCCCAAAGTCCAAAGAAAATGGCCATTACCCTATTTCAGTCTTATGTTGTCCATACCTTTACTGCTACAGCAT
>CAUYSK010018486.1:0-21252 GCA_963575035.1 Avahi laniger
TGTATTCCCAGCTACTCGAGAGGCTGAGGCAGGAGGATCGCTTGAGCCCAGGAGTGTGAGGTTGCTGTGAGCTAGACTGACGCCACGGCACTCACTCTAGCCAGGGCAACAAAGTGAGACTCTGTCTCAAAAAAAAAAAAAAAAAAAATGTTGCGGGATTCTATTTGTTAATATTTTATTTAGAATTTTTACATTAACATTTGTGAGAGTAGTCTAGTTCTTCCCTTGCCCCCCTTCTTCTGATGCTCTGTTTATCAGATTTTGGTTGTAATGTTATGCTGACTTCCTAAAAAGAATTTGGAGCTTTCATTCTTTTCATGTTCTGGAACAGTTCAAGTATCATTGGAATTAATTATATGTTCCTTGCAGTTTGGTAGAGTTCACATAGCTTATTTGATCTCATACTTTTTCTGGGAGGGAGTTTCTTGCTCTTGGATAACTGTTTTGGTATCTATATGGCTGATTTTCCTGTCTTCCGGGATCAGTTTGGTGGTTTATATTTATTTTCCTGGGGAAAAAAAAAAATCAGTGTTTTCGAATTTATTGGAGAAGATAATCCCTTAATGTTCTGTTTCTTTCTACTATATCTGTGGTGGTTTTCCTGTTTTCACTTATTACTTCATGTATTTGTGCTTTTTCCTTTTTTTTTCCTCTCTAGGTTACCTAATTGCTCAGTTATTTGGGTATTTTTTCTTAAAGTATCCAGCTCTTGGATTTATTACTGTTAACTACTGTTTTTCTAATTCAGTACTTCTTGCTTTTGCCTTTATTTATTCCTTCTTTCCGCTTTGCTTTTCATTTTCTGACAAATTATCAAATTTCAGTTTTGCTTAATTTATTTTCATTGTTACTAGCATTTAAAGCTATGAATATTCTTTTGATCACTGATCACTGCTTTAATTGTATCAGAGCTTCTGATATGTTGTGATTTCATTGTTATTGTGTACTTCCCAGTTTTCAGAATTTCTGAATTTTTCTTTATTCAGAACTTAGACTCTATGGGGAACTCCTCCACAAAAGCATAGAAATGACTAGTAGACACACTAAATTTTTCCGATGGAATGTGTGCGGCCAAAGAAATTGTCCCAAGTGCGGAAATGATCCCAGTGCTGCACCCCTGCCGTGGCGTTTGAAATGACATGGGGCTCTTAGGGCTGCTTTTAGTGTGTATGGGACTGTCCTGGGGCACGGGCTGGTCTGCAGTTAGTCTTTCCTTCCTGGCTTGTTTATGCCGGTGGTGGCTGAGGGCTGAAGCTCTTAGGTCAACTAAGGCATGTTTCCTGGAGTGAAGATGTAGGTGCATCCTCAGGATTTACAGATCAGTTCAATTCCAAATGACTGACAGTTCAAGGGCACCATGAATCTGCTTTCGGGTGCTGAATTCAAATTATCTGACAAACATTTCCAGCTATACATGGTGCTCCCTGGCAACTGTTCTGATTTAGGATTGTAGCTATCATTGCCTTTGAAGAACTGCTTTTATAATTATTGTAATATTTTCAGTAAATTTGTTGCTATCATTTTATAAAAATGAATGCTAAAAAATTTTTTGAAAATGCCGTTACTGGTGAAAAATGTGAGGAATTCTGTCCTTCAGTCAAATGCTTGTTTGATTGTCTTCAGTTGTGAAGGAAAATGAAAAAGAGATTTAGTTTGGTATTGCATTATCTAAATACTATGGGTAAATTTTTATAATGTTGTCTAGTTTTCTTGCTCCCGCCTGCCCCCACGCAACATTAAGCCTGTTGAAAACTTTTCATACTCAACTTAGTATGCCTTTTTAGGAATTGTTTTAATATCAGAGTAGAAAACTGTGTAGTCCTTGTTTGAGTTTACTCCTTTCCATAGGTGTTTTATATATCTTAGTGTTTAAGAAAAATTCATGCTAATTCCCATCTAATCTGAATTCTAATTCCAGGTTAGAGGGGAGAAGTAACATCCCACACTCTTGGCTGCACGGTGTCAAAGGCCTTTAGGACTGTCTGATGAATACACACAGTTGGCGAGGTGAGAGATGTTGGCCTCGTTCACATCCATGGCTAGACTAGGGCGAGGCAAGGCACCTCACTAAGGAGAGGCCCAGGGTGCACAATTTAAGGAGGAACCTACTCTGCCGCTTATGCAGTTGCAAGATCAGCATGGCAGGACCCTAGAATGAGCACCCCCTTGAATTTGGTGCCCCAGGACCCTGGCTCACCTCACTTAGTCCTGGCCCTGTTCAGTTTGCCCACTTGTCCACTCTTTTGCTACTTGTGCAGAGACTCTCTCTCTGAGCCTCTTTATCCTCAGAGTAACTAAGAAACCACCACTTTGTGTATTCAGGTGACTTCTGTCCACTGCTGACAGAACTGGGTGAGAACCAGTTCTGGTTAGGGGTTATCAGAGAGAATGTCAGCTCTGCTCTTCCAGGGTTGCATATGTAGGTATGGTTG
This sequence comes from Avahi laniger, assembly GCA_963575035.1. Classification (NCBI taxonomy): domain Eukaryota; kingdom Metazoa; phylum Chordata; class Mammalia; order Primates; family Indriidae; genus Avahi; species Avahi laniger. The sequence continues at coordinate 2,433 of CAUYSK010018486.1, forward strand.
TCACTGAGAGCTCATTCCTAAGCTTAGTCTTCTGGGATGCTAGTACAGACGAGACGGCTTTCAGTTGCAATTATATCTGGGTCTTCCCAACCCAGCAGGTAATATGGGGCTGCTCAGACACCCACAACTTGTTTCCAGAAGTGACTTGGGTGGTAGATATGTGACGTTCTTCCTACTCATCTGTTGTCATTTTCATGGCGAATAAAAGTAGGGGTTTCTTAGGAATAGCAGAGAGCTCTTATAGGTGACGTGGAATCAGAGGTTCCTTTGAACTTTCCAAAACTTACTTGTTGTTTTACTTTCAGATCCAAGGATAGATTAGCTTTTACATCAAACCTAGTTGAGTGAACGAGAAGAATAACTGTGATTAGGAAAGTCTTCCATGGCCTATGTAGGTACACACTAGTTTATTTTTATCTGTTAGAATGGGAAAAGAATTGTCAGAAGGAAGCAGAGTGCTGTGCCAGAATTCTCTATTATTTACTACACTCTAGGATTAGTTGCATTTTGAATTAGGTGCAGGGTTGAATGTGTGTATATATTTTTATATTCTTTATTTATTGTTGTATAACAAGCTGTCTCTAAACTTCGTGGTTTAAATGGGTGCTTTCTTGACTGACACAAGTAGTTATGTGACTCCCAGGCTCACTTCACGGTGACTTCTTCAGCGTATGGCATCACCTTTCCCTACACGGAGTCAGTGGTTTTTTCAGTGTCTGTGGAATACACGCTGGTTTGTGTTTTAGATTCTCCATTCTGCCCTTCTGGAGTCCCCATAACCCATGACCTGTGGATTCATTAAGACACACTCTCCTCCTCCAGCCGTCTCTCAGCCTCGGGTCTCTAGTTTCCTTTAATGTGGAACATACATCATCAGTCTTTCTATGTGTCATGACCCCGACGTTTCTGAAGGAGGCAGGTCAGTTGTTTCATAGCATGTTCCTCAGTTTGGGTTGGTTTGTCGCATGCTGCCTCATGTTTAGGCTTTAGATCATACGTCCCTGCTGGAATATGCCTAAGATACGTGTCTTTTTCCTGTAGCACATCCAGAGGCACCTCACGTCCTTCTCCTCCTTGATGATGCTACTTAGTCAAGGTGTTGCCTTGCTTCTCTCCATTGTGTAGGGACTAATTTTTAACCTTGTAATTAACAGTCTATGGGGAAACACTTTGAGAATGTGTAAAAATTCTGTTCCTCGTCAGCCCTCACCCTTAGATTTAGCATCCATTATTGAATTTTGCCTGCTGCAGTCTTTCACTACACAGGTTGCAAAACATTGACTTTCTGTCTTTACCATTCTCTCCACTTTCATTAGTCGTCATTGTAGTGTAAGGAAGAACCTTTCATTATCACTCACTTACGTGTATCCATTTGTTATCATTGTGGTTGATAATCTGTTACTGTCGTGTGGATGCTCAAATTTTTTCTGGTTTGGCTCCTTCAGTGTGCAGGCTTTTTTGTAGGATAAATTTCTGGACATGAAATTGCTGGCACGTTCCTTTATACTTTTTAATAGGTAGTGTCAGTTTTGCCATCACACAGCGCGTTCGTTTGCACCAGCAGTGTTTGAGGATGCTCGTTTCCTTACAGCTGTACTGATTGGGGTTCTTCAATCTTCATATCTTTCCTGATCTGATGCGGGTGGGATGGGTGGAGAACCTCAGTGTTTTAATGTACATTTCTTTGTGGGATTGGATTCTTTTCATAGATTCCTTGGAAAAGTGTTTATTTAAGTCAAATAAATTTAAACAGATTTTATTTAAATAAGTCAAATTTAAACAAATTTTATTTAAATAAGTTAAATAAATTTTATTTAAATAATTAGAACAGTTGGCCCTTTGTAATGGGCTACATATACGTTTTCTATTTATATTTTATGGAATTTTATGATGTTCGACGTTTTGATTTAAAAAAATAAATTTTATATATATTTAAGGCTATGAGATATATATAGATAGTAAAATGGTTACTATAGTGAAGCAAATTAACGTATCTGTCATTTCACAAAGTTACCTTTTTGAAAATGACAAGAACAGCTACAATCTACTCATTTAGCAAAAATCCTGAATGCAAGGCAGTATTATTACCTGCAGTCCTGGTGTTGTACGTTGGATCTCTAGACTTGTTCATCCTGTACATCTGCCACTTTGTATCCTTGGACCCTCCTCTCCCTACTTCCGACCCCCTCCTCCACCCCTGATAACCACTGTTTTATTCTCTATCTCTGTATGTGTGACCCTTTTTAAAAAAAGATTCCACATATAAGTGAGATCATGCAATATTTTTGTTTCTATATCTGGCTTATTTTACTTAGGATAATGTCCTCCAGGTCTGTCCATGTTGTGGCATGAACATGAATTTTTATTTAATCAGTCAAATTTCCCGTTCTTCTTATGTTTCTGGGTTTTATGTAATGCCTAGAAAAACCTTCTCTGTGTGAAGATTATGAAAATATTAATCTATTTTTCTCCTTGTAGTTTTTTAAAGGAATTATTTTATACATTTAACCTTCAAATCATCAGGGATATATTTTCCCATTGTTGTTTAACATGTTCAAGGCCAAACTCATTACCTTTCCTTTGCAAACCAGTTCTGCTTTCCAGTGATAGTTGCACCACTGCAGGTTGCCATGACTCAGGCTCATGGTTGTCTTTGACTCTTTTCCTCTTCAAAATATCTCTCCCCTTGTCTCTTGCTATTAACATCCTCCTGTTCACCACCTTAATCTTTGACTCCCTACTCAGCTTTTTGATTGGATTTTCTTCTAAGCCCTTGGGTGTTTTCTAGATCTCTGCATAGGTAGGGGCTATGTACCAGCTCAGTGCTTGGCACATGTGAGAAATTGTGTTTATTGAGTAGGTAAATGTACTTCTGTCCTTGTCCTGTAGCTGTTTTCAGAGATTGGCATCTGGATGTCACCTCCAGAATAACATGTCCAAAACAGTCATATGCAATAGACATAGTATATCTGAACAAGATATTTATACTCTATAAGATTCTTATGAAGAACATGCTGAGATATGAACTAATTAGCCTTTTAGGCATATTAGTAATTGAATGATCTGTTATATAAGTACCATATTGCCTGGCGAGAGAATAAAGGGAAGCGACTTAAACTTTTTAATTGATAATTTGGGCTCAGCATGAGTAAAGAGTGTGACCTGATTTCAGAAAATGCTAAGGTGATCTCTTACATGACCAGAAGAATAAATTCTGCTTTTCCCTATGACACTGTACTTGGAATGTTGCATTTGGTTTAGGGATATCAGTTACTTGGAACTCATTCAGAGCTAAGGGCTTAGGGGATGGCGAAGGGACTAGAAATCATGTCATAGGAGTCATGGTTGGTGAAAGGCTCATGCTTAGCCTAAAGAAGAGAATATTTTACGAGGAGCAGTGTCTCTCCTACTTTAGTGCCCAAAACCAAGGCTCTTTGAGAGTGGAAGAGGGCAATATTAATACTTATGCTGGGATGATGGGCATAAACTAGGACTGCCTTAACAAATAGAAACATGGTTACCTACTTGTAATAATCTTAAATATTTGAAGGTTTGTCATGTGAAAGATTAGACCTCGTCTGTAGGAGAGACAGGACCAGTGGACGCAAGTACAAGGAAGCCTGCATTTTTTCCTTATAATGAGGCATAATCTAATTCTTCAGTTGTTGAAAAATGCAGGGGCTGCCTTACAAGGTGTTGTGTTTCTCATCACTGCTGATGCCAAGAATTTGTGTAGCTGCGCCTTGTAAGTCTTGATAATATACAGGTTAGGCAAATTGATTTGTACCAATCCATCAAATGTTTGTGTACTTATTCTTTCCTAGTACTGCGCAGATGTGCATTTTCTCATTAAATTTAGCTTAACCATTTGAATACTCTTGGCCTTTGACTAGAGAAGGTTAGAATCCATATCTTTGATGGCTCTTATGATAGACCTAGCTCTGCAGTAATTTGATCTCTTGTATCAGCTGCAGAATCTACCCATTCTATATTACAGCATAGCCCCCTCCTTCCCATTCGGTGAGTGCAGGGCTTTTGTCTCTGGCCTTTTTCTCCGCTTTCAGCATCTGCTCTTCTTTTGCCCGGAAATGTAAGTATACAGTTACGGCCTCTGCTGCTGTTGCCTTGTTCATCGTAGCACTCTTCTTTACTCTTAAATACCTTTAAAAATTATTAAAATTCTGTATGTCTGGGTTTTTATGCTAAACAAAAGGTGTATCTTTTGGTCTTCAGGGCAGAACAATTTCTTAAAGGGATGCAAACTTTGGATCTGTTCAGATCTTACTGTGAGTGCTGTGGTCATTCCTTGGCTTCCACAAGGCACCGATTATGTACTTTATTCTTTGGTACCTTATTTAGTCCTTCACAGCAACTCTAAGAGGCAGATATGACTATTTCCATTTTATGAAGAGGTTTAGAAAGGTAAAATAATCTGAGGTGACCTAGCCAGTAGGCGTCTAGGCTGGATCTGAGCCCAGGTTTCTTCATGCATCCACGTGTTTATTCATTCAGCCAGTGTCTGAGTGGCTGCGTTGTGCCAGGTGTCCTGCCAGGCCCTGTCTACTTCTCTGGATTTATAACAAGTCACCTTCCCCTTGCCTGCAAACACACATTCCAGTTACATTGGGCATTTTTTCTGTGCCTCCTGAACATAGACTAAAAAAAAAAATCTATTGATGTAAATATTAATCTCATTTTAAAAGTGCATTCACAGCAACATCAAGACTAGCATTTGACCACATATCTGGGTGCTGTGTCCTAGCTGAGTTACACATAAAGTTAACCATCACAGCAGTCAAGACAATATGGTATTTGCGAAGGTTAGACGTATAGATCCGTGAGACATGTTGAGAATTCAGAGATAGACCTGTGCAAATATGGGCAGTTGATTTTCGAAAAAGCCACAAATGCAGTTTGATGAAGAAATGATAATGTTTTCAACAAATGGCCGTGAAATACTTGAACACCTATATGCAAAAAATAAACCTCTGTGTAAACTTCACACCTGACACAGAAATTAACTCAAAACGGATCATAAGATGTAAATGTAAAATTGTAAACATTTTAGAGAAAACATCAGAGAAAATCTTCGTGACCTTCTGTTAGGCAAAGAGTTCTTAGACGTGACACTTTGCATGATTCATAAAAGAAAAATAATAACTTATACTTCATCAAAATAAAATACTTTTGTGAAAGATGCTGCTAAGAGAATGAGGTTGAACGTATTTTCATACGTTTATAGGCCATTTGTTTCCTTTTGAAATTTTTGGTTGGTCCTCCCTGTCCCCCAAAAAGCAGAGTCTTGCTCTGTCATCCAGGCTGGAGTACAGTGTGGCACAATCATAGCTCTCTGCAGCCTCGAACTCCTGGGCTCAAGCCTCCTGCCTTGGTCTCCGGAGTAGCTGGGACTATAGGTGGCATGTGCCACCACACCTGGCTGATTTTATTTGTTTGTTTTTTGTTTGTTGTCGTTGCTCATCTCCTTATTGGTTTATTAGTTTCGTATTGATTCTTAGAAGTTCCATATATATTTTAGAAAGAAATCCTTATGAGTTCTCTGTGCTGCAAATATCTTCCAGTTTAGCTTATTTTTTACTTTGTGGAGTTTTTTGATGGATGGCAGTTATTAAGTTAATTTAGTAAGATTTGTCCATTTTTTCAATTATGATTTTGCATTTTGTATCTTGTTCAAGAAACTTGTATCCTACATCCAGAGGTCATACATTATTCTACTATATCATCTTTGGAAATCTTTAGAGATTTGCCTTTTATGTTTGGGTCTTCAAACCACTAGGATTAGATTTTTGAATATGGGATTTGGGACAAGACCAATTTCATTTTTTCCCTGTGTGTCTGACTTGTCACAGCACTGTGTACTGAGAAGTCCAGCCTTTCTCACTGAGCAGCAGAGATGCCTCTTTGACATCAGTTTCTGTAAATCAAGTGACCGTCTTTGTGTGGTTCTGTTTTTGTGTTGCTATTCATTCCTTTAGTCTCTTTATTCAGTCCTCCTGCCAATATCACATTGTCTTGTTATAGTTTTATAACAAATCTTGCTGTTTGGTAGGAAAAGTCTCCCTAGATTATTTATGTGAAGACAGTGATATCATTTACAAATAAAGACGCTTTTGTTCTTCCTTGCTTTTTCTTAATCCTTTTATTTTTTTTTTTCCTGCTATACAGTACTAGCTTGGATTCACAGTACAGTATTGAATTGAAGTAGTAATAATGAGCATCTTTGTCTTGTTCTAAGTCCTGCAAGGAGTACTTTCAATGTAAATAGATATTTTGTAGACACCCTTTATCAGGTTAGGGAAGTTCCCTCTGTTCCTAGCATGCTAAGAGGTTTTTCTTGTTTGTTTTTTAAATACGTGGATGTTGAATTTTACCAAAAGATTTTCTATTCCCTTTGAGATAATCAAATGATTTTTTTTTTCTGTGAATGGCACAAGTTGTTAAGCCAACGTTGTGTTCCTGGGATAAACTCAAATTGGTCATGAATTATTGTTGTTATTACTGCATTTGCTAGAGTTTGATTTATCAATACTTTGTCATCATTCCCTTCAAATTTAAAATGCATCCCTATTTCAGGGATGTTAAGTTTTCTTTTTTAAAGGTGGCTAATGATAATTATAAGATGCCATAGATTGTTAAGATGTCTTCTGGTTTTAGATATATTAAAATGCTTTAAAATTTATATCATAATACCGAGTGTTTTATATCTGTGTACTTAAGTGAGCTTGAGTTACAGTTTTCCTTCCTTATTTTTTTCTTGTCAAGTTTTGATATTAAGATTATGCACCGTGGTAAAATTGAGGAATGTGTTCACTTTTTCTGTACTCTGGGATTGTTGGTGTAATATTTCTTTATTTCTTGACTGGTTGAACAAGCTTGTAAAATCATATGGGTGTGGCATTTTAACTAGTGATACAGTTTCTTTAATGCTTATGAAACTGTTCAAGTTTTCTGTGCATTCTTGATTCTGTTCTTTATAGTTTCATTTTTTAGGAATTTGCTCATTTCATGTGTATGTCCAAATTTGTTAGCAGAAAGTGATTCATAATAAACTCATGCATGTTTAGTCTATATAATATCTGTCATTATTCTGTCTCCCTCTTCCTCATTCCTGTTTTTGTCTGTTTGTACCTTCAATGTTTTTTTCTTTTATTTGTTTTTGTTAGAGGTTAGTCAGTTTTACTCTTTCAAAGAACTAAGTTTTGACACTGACATTGTTCATCCTTTTATTTTGCTTTCTGTTTTAGTATTTTCTGTGCCTGTTATTTCTTATACTTTGGGTTGATTTTTACTGATTTTTTTTTTTTAACTTCTTAAAAGGAATGCTTAGCATAGTGGATTTTGGTCTGTTCCCTTTAAAAATTACACTTATTAGATAATTAACTATGCTGTACTTGAACCTCATATATTTTACATGCAGAGTTTTCTTTATCATTCAGTTTTACACATTTCGTAATTCTGACTTATTTCCTTTTATACCTATTGAGAAGCGTCATTCTGAATTTATGGACAGTTAGGATTTATTATTGATTTTGATTTCTAATGTAATTTGAGTTGTGGTCAGAGAATGTCTAAGTATGGTGTCAGTCTTTTGACTTTGTTGATTCTTTATGGCCTGTTATATCATTTTAATGAATATTCTATGTGTGCTTAAAAATAATGTGTATTCTACAGGTGTTGGGCATATGTTCTATGTATGTTCATCAGATCATGTTAATATTTGTTAATTGCACGTTCAGGTGTTTTATCTTGTTACTGGTTTTTTATCTGTTTCACCTCTAATACTAAAAGAGCTGCTTTAAATCTCTTACTATGAATTCTAATTTGTACACTTTTCTTTGTAATTCTGATGATTTCTGCTTCATGTATTTGAGGATTTGTTATTAGGCACTCGCAAGCTTTAGAACTATTACAATTTTCTTGCTGAGTTGTGCTTTTTATCATTAGGTAATAACCTTTATTTTAGAGTGCTTTTTGCCTAAAAATCTGTTGTTTTAATATTAATGTAACTATATCAACTTTTGGTTATTAACTTCTATGTTACCTTTGCCTTGTTTTAGTTGTGTCTTAAATAGAAGTTTAAAAAAATCTAGTCTGAGATAATTTTTATCTTTTAACTGGGCTACTTAGTTTACATTTATTGTGGTTATTAGTATGTTCTAATTGATTTCTACTGTGTTATTTTATAATTTTTGTTTGCCCTGCCTTTTCTTTCTGTTTAATTCAGTGGTCCCCAACTTTTTTGGCACCAGGGACTGTTTTCATGGAAGACAATTTTTCTGTGGCCTGGGGAGGGGAGGGAATGGTTTCAGGATGATTTAAACACATTACATTTATTGTGCACTTTATTTCTATTATTATTGCATTGTAATATATAAAAAAATAATTATACAACTCACTATAGGTTGGGAACCCCTCATAACTGATTGGTTAGTTTTCCCCGCTACTAGCTTAGAAATTTTATATTCTGTTTCCTTTCTAGAAATTTTATATTCTCATTCTCCTGTTTCTTCCTAGAAATGATGAGGTTCATATTTATCCTCCTGTGATTCTAATTGGTATCTTTATTCTTGTTTTGAAGGACCTTTAAGCCCTCATAGTACTTTAATTTTATTCTAAGCACGCCTTCCCAATTTATATATGCCACTTTTGTCCAGTATTTTAATTACATGTAGATATACATATGGAAAGAGTACATGAGAGAGAGGGAGGGCAAAAGAGCGTTACTGTTTTGTACAGTCTGTGTTTATTTCAGTCACCTGTGTACCACTTTCTTGTCCTTCATACCTTCTTGCAGCTCAAACCTACTATCCGGAATCACTTTCCCCAATTTCTTTTCTCATTTCTTTTGTCAAAGACCTCTGGGTTCCAAATTCAGTTTTTGTTGAAAAATGTCTTCATTTCATTATCATTTTTAATAGACTTTTACTAAATACTGAGTCCTGGGCTGACAGTGATTTTCTCACAGTACAATGTTGATATTATTCTACTGTCTTCAGGCTTTTATTGTTGCTTTTATAAAATCAGCTCCCAGTATGTTACTCCTTTAATAAATTTTCTGTTTTCTCTGGTAGTTTAAAAAATTTTTCTCTTCATCTTGAGTGGTTTTCTTCAGTTTGTCTTTGATGTATCTAGGTATAGATTGCTTTTTATTTATCCTTGGGATTCATTAGGTCTCTTGAACCTGTGGATAGATGTTTCTTATGAATTCTGGAAAAGCTTTATACAGTATCTCTTCACATATATTGTCTCTCACCCTATCTCTGTCTTCTCTTTGTGGATCTCAGTTTAGAAAGATGTTACACCTTCTTGTACTTTCTTTATCTCTTAACCACTGTTTCATATTTTTAATTTCTTTGTCTTTTGGGGATTCCCTTTGGATAGTTGCTTCAGTTCCAACGTTCAGTTCTCAAGTTCTGTCTTTGGCTGTGTATAATCTGCTGTGAAACTCGTTGGTTGAATTATTTTTACTTTTTATTTTTTCGAGACAGGGTCTTGCTCTGTTGCCCAGGCTGGAGTGCAGTGGCGCAATCTTACCTCACTGCAGCCTCAGACTCCTGGGTTCAAGCAATCCTCCTGCCTTGGCCTCCTGAGTAGCTAGGACTACAGATGCGCCACCATTCTTGGCTAATTTTTTTCATTTTTTGTAGAGACAAGATCTTGCCATGTTGGCCAGGCTGGTCTCCTGACTCCTGGCCTCAAGTGATCTCCCCGCATTGGCCTCCCTAAGTACTGGGATTACAGGCATGAGCCACTGTGCCTGGCCAGATTTTTAATTTCAGTTATCACATCTTTTATTTCTGGGAGATCTCGTTGGTTCATTTTCAAATCTTGTCATTTTTCATTTTTAAGTATCTCTACTTGAAACATAGTACATGTACTCATTTTATTGTCTGTGTTTGGTAATTCTTTTACAGTCATGCATTGCTTAACAAGGGGATACATTCTGAGAAATGCATCATTTAGGTGATTTTGTCATTGTGCGAACGTCATATTAATAGAATATACTGACACAAACCTACATGTTATAGACTACTACATATATTGTTCCTAGGCTATAAACCTGTACAGCATGTGATTACTGTACTGAATACTGTAGGCAGCTGTAACACAGTGGTATTTGTATTTAAACATAGAAAAGGTAAAGTAAAAATATGGTATAAAAGATAAAAAAAAAATAGTACACCTGTATAGGGTACTTACCGTGACTGAAGCTTGCAGGACTGGAAGTTGCTCTGGGTGAGTCAGTGAGTAAATGGTGAGACCTAGGACATTACTGGACAGTACCGTAGACTTTATAAACTCTGTACATTTAGGCTACACTAAATTCATAAAAAATACATTTTTCTTCAATAATAAATTAATGTTCGCTTACTATAACTTTTTTACTTTATGAACTTCAATATTTCTTTAAACTTTTTGACTCTTTTATAATATCGTTTAGTGTAAAACACATTGTACAGCTGTACAAAAATGTTTTCCTTGTTTCCTTATTCTATAAGTTTTTTTCTATCTTTAACATTTTTTATTTATTTTTTAAACTTTTTTGTTAACAACTAAGACACAAGCATACACATTGGCCTAGGCCTATACAGGCTCAGGCTCACCAAGATGTCACTAGGTGATAGGAATTTCTCAGCTCCATTATAATCTTATGGGACCACCGTTGTATATATAGCTTGTCACTGACTGAAATGATGTTATGCAGCATGAGATTGTACCTGATTTTTTTGTTGTTGTTGCCTGATAATGCAGACTTGTTTCTTTGATTCTCACTTGTGATACCTCTGTTTCCTCGTTTAGGGATTTGTAACTGAGCTACTTTTTTTAAATAGAACTTTGTATGTAATTCTTTGAGGGCTGGCAAAGGATAGGTTCTTTCAGAAGGGATTTGTATTTTCTTGGTGCTTAGGGCTCTACCAGTTTGGAATCATTTAAATTCCTATCATTGCTCTGTTTTAACCACCATGTAGTGTAAAACGAGCTGCAAAATCTGTCTGAAAGTTGTGTCGTTTTTATGAATTCTTGGGGTGGGCAGGTTCCCCTCCCCCGTAACTGTGCTGGAGCTTCAGATTGGTGCTCTCTTCTCAGTCTCCTGGGATTCTAGGGTGGGATGAGTATTAATTTACCCTTATCATTGGGATCTAGTCTCTTTGGCATCTGAACTTAATGGTAGGATTTTGTTACTAGGTTCCTCACATTGATCAGATTCTGAGTGGGGTCTTAGACCCCAGTCAGGAAAACTCAGCCCAGGGGGTTAGCCAACTGTGGTCTGCAGACCCAGTCTGGTCCTGTGCCTTCTTTTTGTAAATAAAGTTTTAATGGAACATAGTAACACCCTTTCTTTTCTGTAATACCTGTAGCTGCTTTTGTGTTTCAATGACAGAGTTGAGTAGTTGCAACAGAGACCATATGATCTGCAAAGTTGAAAATATTTATTTTGTGGTCCTTTATTTAAAAAGTTTGTTTACTCGTGCTCTAACTGACTAATTTGATAGACACCCTATTAATAATTTGGAGAAAGCCTGTTTTAGAGCCCCATTTACTTTTCTGGTTACTGGTTTCTTTTAGTTCATGGCTTGAACATTCTTATTAAGATAATTGTCTTGCTAGCTCATGGACAAAGGCAAGATTTATAAAAATAAGTGACACATTTAGTTGTATTAAGCAGGAGAATTGGTCTGGGCACTTAGTCCTTCATGTAGCCTCAGACTTTAGGCTAACGGTGGTGACTCTTTTGCCTACTCCCTTTATTCAAATTTCCATTGGGAGTCAGGAGCTGGAAACTGGAAGTCAGCCATTGTTCCCACTCAAGTGGGATAAGCAGAATGAGAACGCTCACTCCTTGGTGATCCCATTCATTTAAATTCTACCTGTGTGCTTAGGAATCTCCAATTCGTATTGCTGGCCTCAATTTCAGACTCTAATGGCCTGCTCTGCAGGTTCGCTTTGATGTCCAGTAGGCCCCTCATCCATAGCATGTCCAAAAATGAACTCCTGATCTATCCTCTACCGCCGGTTCTTTCTTTTCCATCTCAATAAATGTCAACTTCATTTCACCAGTAGATCAGGCCAAAGCTTTAGGGTCATTCTGTACTCCTTTCTTTCCCCTTTCTGTTGGCCAAGGTCCATGAGTGACCAGAGGACAGAGCCCTCTGTTGACAGATGATGGGTATATTAGGGTGAGTGAGAAACAAAGTCTGTTGTTTTAAGCCACGGAGATTGTAAACTTGTTTGTGGCCATACACTAACCTAGTCTGTCCTAACTGGTACAATTTATTATGTGTATGTACGCACACATACACATTCACATATTTGCTTGTGTGGCACCCCTTGCCCACCACAATATGTCAGTTCTGAGAACAGGGACTTCGTTTATTGCTGTTTTGCTGGTATATATAGGTGCTCAATAAATATTTGTGAATGCGTGAATGACTGTGTACTCTGTTGTAGGGATTGGGCACTATTCAGGGGTATACAGTGGGGAGGAAGATAGATGTTTGACAAATATTCCTCTAAAACAGTATTTTGTAAACTGTGCCCTTGGTGCAGCCTACATCAGCATCATATGGGTTGCTGATTAAAAGTAGATTTCTGGGTCTTGCCCAAGACCCACTAAGTCAGGATTTCTAGATGTGGAACGTGGCAATCTTCTTTTGAAAGCAGTTACTGCAATGATTCCTTCATACTGGAGACCACTGCTTCAAGGGGAGAGTGGTCGTACTCTTTCCACTCTGCCAGTAGACAAAGACAAAGGCAGATTTGCCTCGTTGTTAGCGAGAAGATACTGACTCACAAAGGAGTCATAAGTGTGAACTCTTAGAACTTTTCAATACTTTCAAGAATATATTGGGATAACAACTATATTCACTGCACACAAAGAGGCATTATTTTTAATAAGCATATAGAAATGTAGTTTTAAGGTTAGATAAAATGATAGGCGAGCACATGTAAGAACAGCATGGAGAAGGAAAAATAAATTACTTTCTTGATTTGTGCCCACCTGTACTTTCTTTACTAATACAGTATGGTCTTAGTAATAAAAGCAACAGCCTTTACTGGGTATTGCTCTAGGCCGTTCATTGAGCTGAGAGCATGGACCCCAGAGTCAGACTGCCTGATTTCCAATCTCCTCTGCTTAATAACCACATGACCGCTCTGTGCCCCAGTTTCCCGAAATATGGGTACTAATTGAGCCCACTGCATAGTGTTATTTTGGAAGTAAAATTGGCTAATTGGGCTCCTGATAATAGTAGCCAATATTATACAGCATTTATTGTGTGCCACACTTTGCTCTAAACATTTACCATAGATTAATACTCGCAACAATCTGAGGTGTATTCTCATTTTTAGATTTACTGAGGCTTAGAAAGGCATAGAGTGGCAAGAAAACCTTTCCAGAACTGTTGTCTTCTTTTACTGAAGTGGGAGAATTTTAACTAGAACAGCTCCTCCGTGAGGGTGGACAGGTTTGTAGGGAACCAAATGGGAGTGTTGAACAGAAGAATAATGGGTTTCTGAAGGATTTCAAGGCTGTTAAGGATCATCTGATTTCCACCCCCCACATATTAGTTCAGGTTGCCATAACAAAATGCCATAGACTGGGGTGGCTTAAACAACAGAAATTTATTTTCTCACAGATCTGGAGGCTGGAAGTTCAAGATTAAGGTTCTGGTGAGGGCCCGCTTCGTGGCTTGCAGATGACTGCCTTCTTGCCGTGTCTCCTGTGTGACTTTTCTTGCACATGCGCACCCGTGGTGGGGTGTGGGGACAGCATGACATCCCTGGTGTCTGCTTATATTAACATAAGGACACTAATTCTGCTGGATCAGGGTCCGCCTGTATGACCTCATTTAACCTTAATTACTTCCTAAAGATTCTGTCTCCACATACAGTTACACACGGAGTTAGGGCTTCAACATAAAAATTTGTGGGAACACAATTCAGTCCATAGCACCCCACTACCACCCCAAGAGGCAAACATGGCGTCCTCTAAGCTAAGTAGTTTTTCTAGTATCTTCTGGTGAGTGTCAGTTTTGTTTTAATTATTACGAGGTGGTTAGGTTCACATTTCTGTCACCAAAAGGCTTGTTTAAAAGTATTCAGCATTTCTGTGCGTGGTGGTGTATTGCTAAAATAAGGCACGTACACCTTGTGAGTTTGTCTTTCTGTGTGCTGTGTGTATCGTTATGTAGATGTACAATTCTGATAGCTTCATGAATTATATGTGATAGCTTTATGTTATTATACATTTCTGAATAAATAGATCTTGTCTAGCATTCATGTAACAAATATGTATCTTGCTGTATGCCAGACACTGCTTGTAGGCTTGGATACTATAGTGAAAAGCTTAGCAGAGCAAGGGCCTGCCTCCATGTAGTACAGACTGTAGTAGGGGACACGTGCTTAACCGGTAAACAGACAAAGAAGTGCACAGCACAGTGTTCATGTGCTGTTAAGGAAAAACGCAGAAAGGTGAGGCGATTGAGGATAGCAGTCTTGGTGGGGTGGGGTGATATTTTAGAAAAGTCGCAAGAGAGCATTGGCTTGAGCCAGGGAAATATCCGAGAGAAGAACATTCTGGACAGAGTGATATAATACCAAATATAGAGGTCCCCTAGTTGGAATATTCTTGGCAAGTAGTGTAAGGGTGACACCCCCAGGTTCTGGGCTTGTATTGCCTGGAAGTGCTCAATAAATGTTAAATATTGCAGTTATTAATGTGAATATGGTCCAAATTTAATTGCAACGAAAATTTTTCTTCACAAATATACTTTTTTATTGGAAGCTAAGTTGTTACAAGGATCAGCTTGTCACCCCTTCCCCTTTTAAAATCAAGATAACTGTTAAATTTTCTAAGTCAGTCTTCAGTTTATGCACACTAATGGAGTAAAGTTGTGCTTCTCTGAGCTTTCCACCAAAGTACAGTATTCTTAATGAAAAGAACCCAAGAAGGATGTGTGTGTGTGTTCAGGTCCTTCCATAAAGGGAACATTTCTTTGTAATCTCTGTTTTCTCCTGAAGATTCATGCCCATTTCATGTTCTTTTAAATAATATATTTGTGCCCAGTTTAATGTTGAAATGCTGTTGTATATGGTGGTCCCGGGAGCTGTGCCCTGTTTTTGGATTTGAATACCCTTGCCCCCAGGCACGCTCTGCCCAGTGTGAGAGACCTGGAAGAGAGCCATGTGGTGTGTGCTCTGGCTGCAGTTCAGCGGCAGCTAATGTTCCCCGAGGGCATTAGGGTGTGGGCTGGGTGGTGTTACTGTTCAGTATCCTGTAAAGCAAAACACAAAAATGTTCCACTTCCTCCCATAAATTATATATAAAGTGAAAACCAAGAAAATGCAGTTTTCTTCCCAGAACTAGCAATATAAAGTGAAGCATAAGAAAATCCAGTCTCCCGTCAAGAATGAACAGTGAAATTCATTCTGACCCTATCGAAAGAGAATCACCAAATAGAAGGTGTAGCAAGAAGCAATTTTTTCCAAACCACTTTTATTTACCTTTGGAATTCATAATGTCACCCTCACTTTTGCAGGCTAATTTTCCTTTTAAATTATGTTTTATTGAATTATTATTAAGATTAACTTGGCAGTCTCTGAATATTTATTAATGGTGGGTGTAGGTGACTCAAGCATGGCCTCTGGGGTCAGAAGAAAGCCAAACTCATTAACATTTTGCCAGAAAAAAGTGCCCAAAGTGCATCAGGGCTGGCACTGATGTGGCCCCGAGCCACTGCACTCCTCACCTGCATTCCGGTCATGGCTGTCTGCTTGCTCAGGTTCCTTCCCCACAGGCCTCTCCAGGAAGTCATTACTAATTGATTAGAGTTGCCTGGAGATGAGGCTCACTTGCTAAGGCTGTCCTGTTAAGTACGGATGAACCTCGTTTGGATGATTGAGAACCAGCTATAAAGCAGTGAACTCCGATGATCACTTTTTTAGTTTTATGTATTTTTAATAATATACAAACATTTTAAGGCAAGAGTTGTTTTATTTTTAGAATATTCAATACAAATATATTTAAAATTTGTACTAAAATTGAAAATGGTACATATTTTGAGTTAAGTGATGATTTTGTATGGTTTGATGTTCCTAGCATGAACTCTTTCTTAACAGAAAGACCAGACCTATTAGTGAATGTGAAATGCAGACAGAGAAGTAAAGAAGGAAATAATAATAAACTATTCTCAAGCATCTTCGGGTTTTTCAGGTATATCATTAGTGAATCATGGAGCTTTTCCTCTGGTGTTCATAGATGTATAAAAAGGAAGTGGTTTCAGAGATAATGTAAGATAATAGTTTGGTGAAATGTGACCATTTGTCTTGAATAAATAATAATTGCTTACTATGAAACTTTAGTGTTTAGTTCAGTGTCTTGTGGAATTTCATTTGCAAATTGAAAAAAATTACCAGTTGACAGAATATTTTGCTAAGAGATAAGTGCTAAAATGTACCAGGGTAAAGAAAAGTGCTTGGCATTAATTTCATAATCTTGGAGCATTGCTAAATCATTCTTTTGAAGATTAAAATTAATATTTGAAAGTAATAATTAAGTCCATGGCTGCCAGGACTAATTGAAATTTTTGTAGAGAGAAAATGTATGATCCCAGATGTCATTACTCATTCATGGTATGTCTTACTAATAAGAGGTTCTGATTTCAGTTGTTTTCATACTAATTGTTTATAGCCGGACAAGATTTGTTTAATATTTTTTATACATGGAACACTATTCATTGTAAATACACATTGCATTGTAACATCTTAATTTTCCTGGGTGGTTTATGGGGCACGTCTGCCTTTCTTATTTGAGTTCATCACTCTGACTTTACTGTCAGAGATACATGCAGTTCCCCAGATTCTGAAGTTTGGTTTGATTTATGTGTCTGCTTTAAGGACTTAGTGTGACACATGTGGAATAAACTCCTTGTTGGGTATCTCGTACTGATGGCGCTAAGGTATTGGTTTGTGTCTAACTCAGACTCCACTATGGTAGAAGGTGAAGTGACTTATCTTTCAGAGGCAGTTGGAGCAATTCTTTGCCAGGGTGGTGTCTTAGTCCTCTGAGCGGGGTTCTGATGGAACTGGTGAGCATGTGCTAGTAAGGGCCAGTCTCTCGTAGTCAAACAAATTGGACCATGATTTCCTTCTAATTGTCAGCTTTGGGTATTGGTAGAACTGGACTTTGAGAGGGCACTATGCCAGAGGATAAAAGGATGTAGGAATATGGATTGCCAGGACCTGGAAATTAGTCACAAAATAGATGATGTAATGTCTTCCCTAACAGGCTAGTGCTCCCAATCCATGCCAGTAACTCCTAGTTTGTACATTTCAGGCAAGGGCCCACTGTAATTCTGTTTTAGAGTGTTTGTTAGGGGTGCTACTCCCTTTATCTTGACTTGAAGCAGAGGGGTCTGAAAAGATGGAAAGCATAATGAATCGCTCAGGAATGCTGGCAGTGTGTTCACTTAAGGGGTTCGGTAGAGCCTTGCAGCTGGGGCAGGGAAGAGGGATGTGGGTGTGGACTCAGTTATGGTAAATAGAACAGCTAGTTTTGTCAAAGCTTCCTTGGTCGACATGTTGGAAAAGCCTTAAAAATGGGACGTAGGGAATTCTGAGTCCTTGGGAGTTCTTCCATGCCCCTCCCTGCTCCCATGGGTTTGCAGAATGATCCTCGGAACTTCTTTTCTGGGACAGGATGGGGAAGGATCATGGAATTTGAGTGTGTACAGCCTGGGTGGATACCAGGCCTTTCTAGATGTCTGTGTAACAAGGTAGTTCTGAGGATGGAGACTATGACACTTACCACATTGTCAGCAGGAGAAGACTCTACCGGAAGGGGTAGAAACCAGCTCTGGCCTGGGAGTGAGCCAGTGAAGTCAAAAGATGCTTATATATATGTATAGCATCAAACATAAAGTCATATAATCTCTATTTTCTCTGAGGCTGTGGAGGCTCAGAGAGGCTAAATAATTTGCCCAAAGCCAGACAGCTAATCTGTATTATGATTGGGTTTTTGAGTTAATGCCAAATCTTTATTGTAACTCTTAACATTATTTTTTCTAAAGTGGGCCAATGAATTTCAGAGATTTGTAATTGGTAAAACCCTTTCAATTTTTTTGCTTAAAAATGTCATAAAAATATAGAAAATCATTGAAATATTGAAAAATGATGGAATTTTTAAAGTTTATGATCAACTGAAACGGTACAGAAATTTCTGATGTGTTTTATTTGGGATTTCAGTTTAAATTTTGTCATAAAATATTTTGAGTCATGTTAAAACAAAGGACTGTCCAGAATTTAAGTTCTATATTTTGAAACATAAAGACAAAACATAAAAGCATATCTCAGCAAATATAAGAACAATAAGGTGAAACAAATTTTTCTCCAGTAAGGTATATATTTGCACATGTGTATCTGAATAATCCTTTTGCTTTAAATAGTTAAAAAAAAAATGAAAGCAGGTTATAAGAACTTTGTGAAATTATAGCTTCACCGTTAAGTGATCTTACTGAAACCACCCTTAAACTCTGGTTTACCTCCCTGAGTACAAAAGATACATGTAGTGTGTGAGATCATGGCTCTCCCACAGTACTTTAGGTATGTTCGTTTTCCCCTTCATATAAAAAATTACCTGTCTTGGCCAGGTGTGGTGACTGACGCCTGTAATCCTAGCACTCTGGGAGGCCGAGGCGGGCGGATTGTTTGAGCTCAGGAGTTCGAGACCAGCCTGAGCAAGAACGAGACCCCGTCTCTACTAAAAAAAATAGAAAGAAATTATCTGAACAACTAAGAATATATA
>CAUYSK010018487.1:0-21071 GCA_963575035.1 Avahi laniger
ACTCTGTCTCAAAAAAAAAAAAAAAAAAAAGAGTTTATTTAGAAACACAATTAAGTAAATTAGCCTAGAATGGATGGCAATTCCAGTCCTCCCACCCGTGAGTGCAGACAGGAATGCCAAGAGCAGACGGAAAGCGGGACCTCGCTCTAAGCACCAGCTAGGAACAGGACAGAAAGCAAGAGCTGGGAAAGCCATCAACATGCTAGAATTCAAACTCAAGAGAAAGTGAGGGCGGGGGTGGGGGGTAGTCATTCCACAAATAGTGAGTGTCTGCTGCATGCCACGCATAAGTCCAGAATTTCCTCTTAAGTTGCGGAGGGGGAAAGAAGCAGAAGTTGTAGAATTTGTTCAAGGCACTTAATTTCCCTGAGTTTTGGTATAATTGGGGAGCTGTATTAGTTTCCTAGGATTGCTGTAACAAAGTATCACAAATTGAGTAGCTTAAAAAAAAAAAAACCCAGAAATTTATTGTTTCGCAGTTCTGTAGGCTGAGTGTGAAATCAAGATGTCAGCCACACCATGTTCCCTCTGAAACCTGTAGAGGAAACCTTCTTTGCTTCTTCCTAGCTTCTGGTGGTTTGCCGGCAATCTTTGGCGTTCCTTGGCTTGCAGCTGCATAACTGCAATTTCTGCCTTCATCATCACATGTTCTCCCTGCATGTCTCTGTCTTCACATGGCCATCTTCTTATAATCTTATATGAACACCAGTCATACTGGATTGGAGGCCCACCCTTCTCCAGGAGGACCTCATCTTCACTAAGTACATCTGCAATGACCCCATTTCCAAATAGGGCCACATTCTCAGATGCTAGGGGTTAGGACTGCAACATACCTTTTTGGAGAGGACACAATTCGACCCATAA
The DNA here is from genome assembly GCA_963575035.1 of Avahi laniger. Taxonomy (NCBI): domain Eukaryota; kingdom Metazoa; phylum Chordata; class Mammalia; order Primates; family Indriidae; genus Avahi; species Avahi laniger. The sequence goes on from CAUYSK010018487.1 coordinate 865, forward strand.
CAAGAGCTAAACTAGAAAACCTCTCAACCTCTACCATTTTTAACACTCAGTGCAACGGATAAGATACCATTTTAAGAAGTGTCAGCATCAGTTTCTGCTAACCAACTTCAGGGACCATGGAGTTACCGCCTTCTGAAATAAGGATGTTCTATCTGGGTCCTAATATCAAGCCAAAATCTACCCACTTGTATTGATTTTGCCACTTCAGCTTGCTCGTAGCAGCCTTTCAGATATTTGAAGACAAGCATTAGAGTCCAAGCTGTTTCTTTTGCCAGCTGAGCATCCACAAATCATTTAACCTTTCATCCCGACACAAGTATGGCCACTCAGCCCCACACGGACTGTGGTTGGTCTACCTTCTTAAATTGCGACATTAGTAACCAGGCGTAATACCTTGAAACACGCAAGCTGTACTCGAAGTCACGCTGCCTTTATTTAGAAACTGGAGGCATTTGCTCTCCCATTTGCTCAACCATCAAGTGTTTCTCAAGTGTGCTGCCATTTAACGTCTCTCTCATCCTGAACTACACGGTTGTCTGATCTTTTAGATAACTGGGATAACATAAAAGGGAATAAAAGCCAACTACCAATCAGAGTGGAGAATCATCCAAAGTTCACTCATCACTCCTCCACCCTCAGGATCTGACCCAGCAGAACAGGCAGAAGAGAGAAAGCTCTGATCCACTGCTCACATGAGGCAGAGAGAAAACCCAGGGCAAAGGGGAGACAGGGCTTGCTGTACTCTGGAAGGAAGTAACTGACAGGAGAAGTGGAAAAGGTGGGAATCTCAGAATGGAGAACAGAGACAAAATGCAGGCTTTTGTGGGGGAAGAAGAGGGAGAAGGCATAAAGAGAGCAGTGAGAATCCACTCAGTGTCTCTGCTAGCATAGGAAATGTTCTGGGGGACACTGGAAGTCTGGGCGGTGAGGCCTCATGGTCCTATATAGCATGATAGAACAACGTGGCTAGATCACGGGGCAAAATATTCCTATGTCTGTGTCTCTGTGTTTTGGATATATCACCGGTGATCTTGAATAAATCGTTACTTGAGCTTTACAGTCTTTAAGGTCTCATTTATGAATTCACCTCATCAGAAATTATGGCGCAGGCAGTACAGGGAGGAGAGGAGAATCCATCAATCCCCAAGCCAAGCACCACATCTGGTCCATTGTGGGTGCTAGAGATGACGCCAGAACAGGCTACAGGGCATCAAAGGGGTTGACCCATAGGCAATAGCTTGGCTAGAGAATAGACGAATTCCCTTCCCTCCTATCCGAAGTTATGCATATATAGCTAAAGCCTAAACTATATTCACTGACGTATGCACACATATGGTTACTACCATAATTTATTAATATATACCAGACATTGTAAAACCTGCCCAAGGTCATGCTCTTCGTAGAGGTGTCAGGGTCTCTGAGGGAGTGAAATAAATCCTTCATCCCTATCCTGTGTAAACAGCATCCATTAAAAACTCTGTGAGCACTGAGGCACAAGCACTAGTTTAAACAAGATAGGCATTTTCTCTCTCGTAAAAGAAACCTAGAGGTAGGCAGGTCAGGTCAGGGTGGCGCCACCGTGATCAGGGATCCCAGTGCCTTCAAGCTCTCGAGCTCACAGTCCTTAGGGTTCGGCGTTCCTCCTGTTAGACCAAAAGGCTGAGAGACCTCCAGCCAGCCACCCACAATCCAGGCAGCAGAGTGAAGAAAAAGCAAAATAAGGGCCTTATTCCCTTCCCTTTAAGAATACTTGTTGAAATTATCACTAACATCTTAGCTTATCTCCCACTGGCCAGAATCTAGCGCAGGACTCTAACTAGCTGCAAAGGCAGCTGGGAAATGTAATTGCCCCTCTGAGTAAACTTAGGACCCTGAGACAAAGGAGGAGGAAGAGAAAGCTTTGAGTGGGAGGAGGAAAATGGCAGTCTGCTCCACTGGACATCCGCAAAGTGGGCCACACAAGAGAGAAGGAAGAAAGCAGGTCCCAGGTGACAGCTCTCAGGATCTTCTGTGAGAGCATGAAACAGTCCTGGAGGAATAACTGGAAAGGACTGTTCTGGGGACTGGAAGCCCTGCATTAACATGTAGATTGGATGATGCTCTTTTCAGGATCCTATTTTATACCCAGGCCAGTGAGGTCTGGAAAACTCATTATATATTCCAGTGGTTCCCAGACTGAAAAGATCATCAGAATCACCTATTTGCTTAACAATTCAGATCCAGAACCTAATCCTAGACCTGCTGAATCAGGATTTCTAGAAGTAAAACCAGGATTTTCTGTTAAACCAAGCTCTTAAGGGGAGTCTGATGATCTATCTATCAAGTTCAGAAACTACCATTATAGATATTTTCAAAAAAATAATGACAACATCTTTTCCCAGTCTGTAAGCTAAGTTTCCTAGGGTTGGGATATAAACTTATTTTTTAATCTAAATATCTGTCCAGTGATCTTATGACTCTATTGCTGTATAAGGATGCATTTAGTTAATCATATTAAGTTAATCGACATTATGAGGTGATCTAGAAGTGCCCAACAAATAATTCCTTGTTGGGGGCCTGTGCACTGTAGGATGTTGAGCAGCATCCCTGCCTCTACTCACTAGATGTCGATAGCACCACCTCCAGCTGTGACAACCAAAACCATGTCCAGACATTGGCAAACATCGCCCAGGGGACAAAATCACCACCAATTGTTAACCATTATGCTATCTTTAGCATGTCGTAGAAACCCAGAAAATTCACAAGAGAAGTGTTAAATAATACTCGGTGGGAATCAAAATGCACCTGAAATGTTACATTGTGGATGCAGCATCTATGCCTCCATTTGCCTACGTGTATACGAACTACGCATTCTGTATTTCTATGTAATTTCCAAAAGTTGCATAAGTGCTCGCCTCATACAATTAATTTTTTATCTGTGTTTCTCCTATCCTCCATCGGCCAGCCAGCACCTAAAGCAAAGAATGAGGAGGGAGATGAAGGGTGATGGGATCAAGTTTCCCAACCCTCATCCATATATTAAGTCTTTTTTTTTTTTTTTTTTTTTGAGTCAGGGTCTCACTCTGTTGCCCAGGCTAGGGTGCCGTGGCTTCAGCCTCGCTCACAGCAACTTCAAACTCTCAGGCTCAAGCGATCCTACTACCTCAGCCTCCCGAATAGCTGGGACTACAGGCATGCGCCACCATGCCCGGCTAATTTTTTCTATATATTTTTAGCTGTTCAATTAATTTCTTTCTATTTTTGGTAGAGACGGGTTCTCGCTCTTGCTCAGGCTGGTCTCTAACTCCTGAGCTCAAACAATCCGCCCGCCTCAGCCTTCCAGAGTGCTAGGATTACAGGCATGAGCCACCACGCCCAGCCCATATATCAAGCCTTTGTAACACAGTAATACCTACTCTAAGCTACCCTCAGACACACCATTTCTCATATATAAGTTTAAGTAAGGAAAATGTGCTATAGATATGCTTTATCCTAAAATAGAAAGAACATACAATAAATAGAGGGGAATTTAAATTTTTATTGATGAATCATGATTTTCTATTGAATACATAATAGAGTACAATTAACAATAACATAACATTTCAACATTTAAAATTAAAACTTTCAGAATCACCTCAATCAATATATAAAGCTTTAGTTTCTGGAAAAATAATGTTTATTTCAACAGTACTTTTCTTATCTGCAAAACAGCCTCCCACAATAGGGAATTTATAAATGAAATTTTATAAAGTTTCCTGTGTACAAAAGTGATTGACCCCACATCAACTGCATCCTACTAAATACCCAAAACATGAAGACTTGTGAAGGACCAGAATCAAGCCACATTCCGTTGAAGTTATCAAAGATAAATCTTAAAGATCTACAAATGGAACAGGGAGCTACACTCTACCACCAATTCAATACACTGGGCGAAAAAGTGGTAAATCTTGGCCTCATGACAACATGAAAAGGAATGATTCTTAAATATGTAGCAACACATAAATCAAAACCATCCCTACTACAGAGACACATGCATACCAATGTATAAGCAAGCATCCTTTGAAGTGTGACACCCAGAAATCATCTAAGAAATGTCTATTCTCCTATGTTAGCATTGAAATGAAAATGACAAAGTATTTTATAAAATGATGCAATGTGTTACTGTCTTTTGATGAGGCACATGAAAACACAACTCATGGGCCAGAAATAGTAATAAAACAAAGCCTACTCTCACTGATACATACTTAATAAAAAAGTTGCATTTACTGCTTAGTTTTCTGAAGAAAGTAGAATAATGATCCTCTATTCAAAGTAGTGATAAAAATAATTGCACCTCAAATTACTCCCAATGTAACTGAATATATTTAATATTAACATAAATATCATTTGAATAGTGATAGAAAATTTTTAAGTTCCTAAAAGTGCTATGCCTTACTGGGATTTGAAGACAAAGAAAAGTGAGGAATATACTCTTCTGCCTGCCTAATAGAAGCTTCTACTGAGAATGTAAAAAGTTTTGAAATTTATCCACTTACTATAAGTGTCTTAAATTTACAATGTGCAAGAAAATTAAAGCACCCAAGAATATATAATGACACCTTGACCCATGGTAGCCACTTGGCAGATTCAAAATAATCACTGCTTTTATCTTGAGAAATCTTGCCAAGGGGGTATTTACAACATATTTTTATAGAAGTAAGTATTCAATAGTTCAATGAAGCAAATTAGAAAAAATAAGGTTGTTATACAGAACTCCAAATTATATGCCAGCAGGTTAATAAAATGGCTCTATAAAAAATAAATGACAAAGAAAAATCATAGTTCTAATTTTTTTAAAATGTCATGGGATAGCTAGAAATGTCAAATGAAATAATTGAATTATGTCAAAATAAAGACTGTTGGCATTATATTGCCACACTATAATTACGTTTAGCATAAAAAGAAATTAAGGCTAAATATGACTTTAAAAAAAAATAAGTATACCCAGGCTCAAGACAATAGGAGCAGGAAGAGTTATGCTGTCTACAATTCTGAAAATTCCTACATGTAAGGTAAAGTATTGCATATAAAAGCACCAAACTGCTAGGTAATAGACATATATCTGGATTCTTTATGAACACAATGTTCCTTAGATTATAATATAACCAAAATATGAAACCAAAGATACTATTTTTAGAATATTTTGAAAAACAAAGTATTATAGAACAACATAATAAAAAGAAGCATTTCATTAACTGGGCATATTTTAATGAGCTTTAATTTCTATTTTAGAACCATAACTAAAGGTAGTAAATGGTGAAACCAAATATAAAAGTGTTGTGCTGTCCTAGAATTGTTTGGCTACTGGATATTGCCAACATTTAGTCTCTGGAACCATTGGCTGGTCAAAAAGGGAAGTGAGATATGCTGGTGTCTTAATAAGGTTCCCAGGCAGAGGAAAAGAAGGGGGACTTTCAGTCAGTTCCTACCAGTAAATGAAACTGACAGCGTTCTAAATGGAAGAGCATCAGCATAAGCAATCTGAAAGGTAAAATGAGGTTTTTAATATTACTCATAGCGTGTGAAGAAAATAATCAAATAATCTACACTACTGATTAACTATTACTACCACATGTGTTCCTTTTCTCCTTACGTCTGTGGCCTTTAATCACTTCTAGTCCAAACCCACTGCCTGTGGCAGAGCAAGTTCTCTCAGAGAGATGTGAGTGAGGAAAGGGCTGGGAACTCTCCACGCCCCACGCGCCATGAGGCAGTGCTGGCTGACCCTTTCTCCTCCTCGCCCCCCTCCTCATTTTTAATAATTTTATAATAAAAAGAGATGAGTTACAAGGTGACTTTTAACCTGAAAATCTGAATTACTTCAGAAAAAGTATTTGAATTCTAATTTTTAAATGAAGAAATATGGTCTAAAAAAATATACAACCTGTCTTCCAATGGCCTTTCCTAACGTTACACTAGAAGTTCGCCATAAATTATGTACTGAAGAATATAAGGTATTGATGGTCAGTAGATGGCTCCCTGGGCAGGGCAGAGAAGGGGGACATCCTTTGCCAAAACTCTTCCCAACTTCATTATAAGATCATGTCACCTCTAAAGAAGTCCCAGAGTATAAAGTCCAAAAACACCATTACAGGGAGGCCCAAACACAAGTGCCTCTTTAGGACAATTGTGTCAAAGATGTAGCACATCTAAAAACTTTTCCCCACTTAAAAATAAATACAAAAAAAATTATGTATTTGATACTTAACCACGGTCTTCCTAGACCATTCTCTGAGGATCTATTTTCTATTAATACATACAGGTTTGCAAGCTTTAAAATGCTGAGTGTTGGTTATTCCTACCTTGGTATCCAAAACATCGATAAGTAATACGTGAACATCCACTCCACTATGATTTCTTAAAATTCACTAAAATGAGAACATTATTTTTAAAAGTAACTTTAAAAGATATATTTTAATACTTCTGATAGATTTATTTTTAAATAGCTGAAAATATCATACAGCAAACTCTTTGGAGCCCAGGGCAACTACTGTCTCCATGCCCACTTGAAAGAAATGCCATGGAGTTAAAGGAGCAAAATTAAAGCATTTCCTAGATTTAGTAGAAGATCCTTAATTTTTTTATATATCTAAATTATTTCAGTATATTTAAAAGGGAAAGAAGAAAAGGGATGAAAAGAAAGAAAGAAGGAAGAGAGAAAGAGGAGAAAAAGAAAGGGGGAAGGAAACAGATTTTTCTTTAAAATTTTCGCCCAGATAAATAACATTACCCTTCAGAATACAGGATAACCCGTATTAAAGTGCTCGGAATTCAGGAATCTTCTTAGACATTGACAGCAAGCATCAGATATCACCAGACAGCTGGCAGTCTGACACTCAGACCCCTGAGCCTAGAAGTTCTACAGGATCCCTGGCCAACACCCTATAATACTTTAGATCAGCAGTCACATCAAGATTCTCTGATCCCTGCAAACCCCAACTTCTTTCCCACACAACAGGAGGTCAGCCTACTGCAAATTACACAGTATTTTGTTGTACCCCTGCCTCACAGTGTCTCCTGGTCTAGGCTTTTCTAGCCTAAGTCACATAAGGCACATACTGCAATGCTCTCCGACTCTCACCCCTGAAATAGAGCTAGTGCTGGGGCTGAGGACATGGGAGGGAGAGAGCACACCCAGTACCCTTCAGGGCAGTTGTCAGTACATTCCTCAACCTCTGAGCCAGTGTGCAAAGCCCAGGAAGACACATGGCCCCCTGATTCTTTTCTCCAGAAGAAAAACAGAGGGAGGGTAAAGGAAGGGGTATGTGATCAGATTTGGAGTGGAAAAAAACCATTTCGCTTAAAAAAAAATCATCACCTACCATCTATAAAGAAGGAATTAATGTCCAGTTAAGAAGTATATACTGGGACCACTGGGGCTGGGGTGGGGTGGGGTGCGCGGGAGGTGGGAAGGGAGCAGAACCAGATCCTCCTGCTGCTTGTTTTCTCCCAGCTCCCAGGCAAATCCGTCTTCAGTACTAACGCAAACACTGATACATAATAATGCTTAAGAACTCAGGTTCATTTCTTTTACAAAACAAGAAGAGTAACTATTCTAAAATAATACTTTTATTCTAGAGAAAAGAAACACCTCAAAAAAAAATCCTAAAAGATTTGGAGAGGGGGAAATATATATACAACTGCAATCATTCTGATCTTCCTCCACACAAAGATCAGGTGAAGAAATCTATGCAGCCGTACATACTAGGACCTGTTGGACACCATCCCCCTCAAACCCACAGAAAGAGAAAAAATTCGTTTTCAAAACAGTCAGAAGCAATATTTGATTGTGAAAACAAAACAATCACATGTGACTTCTGGAAATGTTAGTGTTCTATGGATTCCTTAAAAAATAAATCCCAGCCAATGTTGCAAAGAGCACAGAAGCGTGAAACAGATGACAAAAATGACTGAAGAGTGATGAAGGGAGCCCGGAGTTCCATCCTCACAAGGACTGCAGCCCTGGACGTCTCTGCAAAGGTCGCAAGAGGACAGCTTCGCTTCAGAGTTGTAACTTCTCACGGCCTGTCTCCCTGTCCAAAGAGGCACAGACGTCAGTTTACACATCTCCCTTGTTTAGAAACATTTATTTTGCCAAAACATAAGAGCATTTCAATACACTTTTCTGAGTTTTCCATTCTTCACGTAATTTTATTTTTCTTTACGAGAAATAATTGAAATGCTCAAGAGGGGTCCGAACTGCTAACCAAATCCAAGAGGGAAACAGTGTGTTCAGTCCGATCTATCTACCACCAGTGGTTGGCCCACGTTCAAAGAGAGCAAACAGACTGCAGCTGCACCCTACCGTCGCAAGCACTGCTCTCATCTCCTACTACAGCAGGAAGAATTTGCAATTGAGGACTGTTCAACTTCCTGAAGAGTTTCTTTTAGGATGGCATTTTCTATGCATTCAAATAAAATTCTAATCATTAGGACTACTGAAAAGAGACACTAACACTGGGCCTTATTAAAAAAAATACATAAATATGAAGGGAAGTCTGCTTACGCAATGCCATGTTTCAATGTTTTAAAACATTGAGCACATGGTGTCTAAAGCTATTTATGCAATCTGGGTAAAACGCAGAGCACAAGCTAATATTATAAAGTACCTATAATTCCATAGTAAACTCACTATAAAACATAAATGAGTTTTGTTTTTACAGTTTTTAAAAACACATTCTATTTTCAAATTTCTTCATGATTTTTCAGAGATTGTTTTCCCTATCATAAATGTATTTTCAGATTTTTAAAAATGGGTTGGTAGATTTTGATTACTCTGACCTTTCCCATATTTTCATTTTAAAATGGCCCCTCATGAACAAGTTGTTTTCCACAGAATAATTACACAGACTGAATCTTTTTCATTTCTTAAATTTTTTTAAAAGTTCTCCATGCACCTAAGAAATATGGACTGGGGAATTTTGCAACTAGGTTTCCCAAAATGTCCCACAAGAACCTGAGTGTATCCTCTTCCTCAATTCCAGTAGGAGGTCAAAGACAGGGAACTGGCATGTTGACTGAGAAGGAGAGAGAACTGGTCCTACACCTCAGTCTTGAACACTCTTTCAGGCACTACTAACAATATAAATAAGTTCATTTTATTTTAAAGTATAATTATCTACAAATATCTAACACATGAAAATGTTCATACTTCTCATGCATTCTGAGACAATTCTGAGTCACTGGCACATGATCATGAGATTTATTACAATTAGAAACATCAGCCCAGAGATCACACAACTCACAAAAAGACACTCTGTAACTGAATGTAGATTAGTCCTATTTAACTTGGGGGATCTCCAGACAAGCCCTCTATTTTCACATTCTAAATTCCTATCATTTTACAAAATAAAAAGTTAGCAGTAAAATCAAAGAAGCTCAAGTTATTTTCGAAACAGACTATATTTTTCTTGGTATACCAAAAAAAAAATCTGTTATCGAGTATAAGTTTTAGCAAAACATCAGACTCCCTCAATGAAGAAATGGTTAAACCCAGTTAAACACTATTACACTGTGGATGCTGCTCATGCTCCCTCCCAGAGAACTCTCATTTTAAAACAGGAACCAGATGAAATGAGTGCTTGGAATACAAGCAAAACCTTGGAAACTGAACATAACTGGACTCTCTATGTCAATTTTTCTTTGTAAATTGTGAGTTAAAAACCTAAAACATTATGAGCAAAAATACCACTTTTGAATATTCATTTGCTAAATGTTATCATGTGACCCTTGTAAATTATCAATAGTCTTCATTTAAGTGGCAAGCTCACCTCCTACATCCCTACCTCCTACATTTTTCCCTACCAATCTTTCACAAAAGAAATCTAATAGGTGGACACTTTGAATGAATGAATGAATGAATGAATGCCTGGCTTAACTTCTTAAGTATTAGGAACTCAAAACACACTTACTTGGCTCATAGTAATCCACTATGGACACCGAAGCATCTTGGGTATTTGAAACTTTAAAGTTTCTCACAGCAGGAATATCAACACAAAACTGGGTTTCATTTACCTTGAAAAATACAAAACACTCTTGAAAGATATGTTCATGATAAATAAAGTAAAATACATTACTTGTCTTATCATTTTAGAAAACAGATAACATTTAGGAAGGACTTCTATGTGCCAGGTACTGCAGTAAGTACTTCCTATGAATTATCTTATTTAATTTGTAACAACCCTCACAAGATAGGTATTTTTCTTAGTTCCATTTTGCTGATAAGGGATATTGAGAATTAGAGTTGTTAAGTAAGCAGCAAGCCTGAGGGTGCACATTCCTGGGACCATGATGCCCCACCAGATCAGCACCCTTCTCCTGGGAATCATCCTCAGCTCATGGGAGCCATATCACCCAGTAAGTGGGGTAACTCCAAGATGCAGCTAATATCCCACAAGCAATGACTGATATGGGGTACATAAGGCCAGCTTTCTTGCCTCTAGGAGAAACAGCTTTTGCCAATTTGGTAAGCAATGCTGGTTAAGGAATCAAAAATTAGTAAATTACTTCAAACATCTCACTACTTGCCAATAGCAGTAAATGAAAAGTCAAATTAATCACTCAAAAAGTACTGAACACTCAAAGTAAGAAAACCATTAACAAGAACATCAGAGATACAAGACAAACTTCAAAACCAATTACATACTAAATAAAAACCTTAAATTTATTTTTCAAATTCCAAATTAGGCCCATGGATTTCAAGCATTATTTAATATAAGAAAATTCCTGAAGAGCAAAAGAATCTGAAAACCGAATGAGTTTTAACAGGGCTTTAGTCAGAATGGTTTTTGAAGTGCCAAACCAATGGGAACATTCAGGAACTATCTTTTTTAAAGTAGATATTTAGCAATATATTTCTGATTCATACTTGGCAAAACTGTAATAAGAAACATATGTATTCCTCCCATATAACATGAAATTCTAAGAATGCTTAGAACTCAATATTGAGTCAACCTATGAGGATTATAAAGATGCTAGACAAAAAAAAATAAACTTTCATGCCAGCAGCTTTGAGACATAACAAGTAGAGTCTGCAAGCTGAATGACAAAAGGGACACAAACTATCAAAATCTATGGAATTTAGCAAAAGCAGTCCTAAGGGGAAAATTCATAGCCTTAAATGCCTACATCAAAAAGACAGAAGATCACAAATTAATAATCTAATGACACATCTCAAGGAACTAGAAAAGGAAGAGCAAACCAAACCCAAAGCCAGCAGAAGACAAGAAATAACTAAGCTCAGAGCAGAACTAAATGAAATCAAAAACAAAAAACCAATACAAAGGATCAGTGAAACAAAAAGCTAGTTCTTTGAAAAGATAAACAAAATTGCTAGATTAACCAGGAACAGAAGAGAAAGGACTCAAATAAGCTCAATTGGAAATGAAAAAGGAGATATTACAACTGATACCACAGAAATACAAAATATCATCTGTGAATACTATGGCAATCTCTATGCATATAAACTCGAAAATGTAGAGGAAATGTACAAATTCCTGGAAACACAGTGTTCCAAGACTCAATCAGGAAGAAATAGAACTCCTGAACAGTCTAATAATGAACAAGGAGATTGAAGCAGTAACAAAAAATTTTCCAATCAAAAAAAAAAAAAAAAGCCTCTAAGCAAATGGTATCACAGCTAAATTTTGCCACACCTACAAAGAATTGGTACCCATACTACAGAAATTATTCCATAACATGAAGAACAAGGGAATCCTCCCCAACTCATTCTACAAAGCCAGTATCATCTTGAAACCAAAGCCAGGAAAGGACACAACAAAAAAAGAAAACTACAGACCAACATCCCTTATGAATATAGATGAAAAATCCTATCAAACCAAATTCAACAGCACATAAAAAAAAATAATCCATGATGACCCAGGGGGCTTCATCCCAGGGATGCAAGGATGTTCAACATACACAAATTTATAAATGTGATTCACCACATAAACAAAAGAAAAAACAAAGGCCATATGATTATCCCAACTGATGTAGAAAAAGCATTTGACAAAATTCAGCACCCTTTCATGATAAAAAACCCTCAACAAACTAGGCATAGAAGGAACATATCTCAAGATTATAAAAGCCATATATGACAAACCCACAGCCAACATCATACTGAATGGGGAAAAGTTGAAAGCATTCCCACTAAGAACTGAAACAAGACAAGTGTGCCCACTGTCATCACTTTTATTCAACACAGTACTAGAAGTCCTAGCCAGGGCAATCAGTAAAGACAAAGAAATAAAGGGTATCCAAATAGGGAAAGAGGAGATCAAACTGTTGCTTTTTGCTGATGATACGATCTTATATCTAGAAAACCCCTAAGATTCCACCAAGAGACTCCTGGAATTGATAAATAAATTCAGCAAAATCTCAGGTCACAAAATCAGAGTACATAAATCAGTAACATCCCTAAACACCAATAACAGTCAGTCTGAGAATCAAATCAAAGTCAAATCATTTACGATAGCCACAAGAAAATAAAACACCTAGGAATACACTTAACCAAGGAGGTGAAAGATCTCTACAAAGATAACCATGAAATACTGAAGAAAGAAATCACAGACAACAGAAGCAAATAGAAAAACATATCACGCTCATGGATTAGTAGAATCAACATTGTTAAAATGTCCATACTACCCAAAGTGATTTACAAATTCAGTGCAATCCCCATCAAAATAACAATGTCATATTTCACAGATCTAGAAAAAAATAATTTTAAGCTTCATGTGGAACTAGAAAAGAGCCTGAATAGCCAAAGCAATCTTAAGCAAAAAGAACAAATCTGGAGGCATCACATTAGCAGACTTCAAACTATACTACAAGGCTACAGTAACCAAAATAGCATGACACAAAAATAGAGACACAGACCAATGGAACAGAACAGAGAATTCAGATATAACACCATCCACATACAGCCAGCTGATCTTTAACAAAGCAGACAACAATATACACTGGCGAAAAGAAGACATATTAAATAAATAGTGTTGGTAAAATTGGATGGCAACATGCAGAAGATTGAAACAGGATCCATAGCTCTTACCACTCACAAAAATTAACTGAAGATGGATAAAAGACTCAAATACATTAAAGACTTGAAATCATAAGAATGCTAGAAGAAAATGTTGGAAAAACTTTTCTAGTATCGGCCTAGGCAAAGAATTTATGAAGAAGATCCCAATGGCAATCACAGCAATAACAAAAATAAATAAATGGGACTTGATTAAATTAAAAAGCTTCTGCACAGCAAAGGAAATAATCAACAGAGTAAACAGACAACCTACAGAATGGGAGAAAATATTCATAAGCTATACATCCAGTAAAGGATTAATAACCAGGATCTACAAAGAACTCAAGCAAATCAGCAAGGAAAAAACAAACAACCCTATTAAAAAGTAGGTGAAAGACACAAACAGAAGCTTTTCAAAAGAAGATAGACAAATGGCCAATAAACATATGAAAAAATGCTCAACACCACTAATTATCAGGGAAATGCAAATAAAAACCACAATGAGATATTACCTTGCCCCAGTTAGAACGGCTTTCATTAAAAAGTCAAAAACAATAGATGCTGGCGTGGATGCAGAGAGAAATAAACACTTATACATTGTTGGTGGGACTGCAAAGTCATACAAGCTCTATGGAAAACAATATGGAGATTCCTCAAAGAACTAAAAGTAGACCTACCATTCAATACAGCAATCCCATTACTGGGTATTTACCCAGAGGAAAAGAAGTCATTTTATCAAAAAGACATGTGCCCTCAAATGTTTATTGCAGCACAATTCAAATTGAAAAAATGTGGAATCAACCCAAGTGCCCATCAATTCATGAGTGAATTAACAAAATGTGGAATATGTATACTATGGAATACTATTCAGCCATGAAGAAGGATGAATTAAGGCCTTTTGCGGCAATTTGGATGGAACTGGAGACCATTATCCTAAGTGAAGTTTCTAAAGAATGGAAAAATAAACACATGTACTTACTATTAAACAGAAACTAACATGTGCACAGAGGGAAGTAAAATTCAGTGAAAATCAAGCAGAAGAGAGGGGAGAGGTGAGATAGGCAAAAACCTACCTAACGGGTACAACGAACACTATCTGGGTGATGGGCACACTTATAACCCTGACTCGAGCACAATAAAACTGATACATGTAACCAAAAACATTTGTACCCCTGTAATATTTTGAAATTTAAAGAAAAGCAGAATCTGGAATTCTTCACTTACCTTTCTTTCACCTATTTTATGCACCTTATTCTTGGATCAGTAGCACTCATGCAGCAATGGAAGACTGCATGAAGGTTATATAATTCTGTGTCAAGACCAAACCTCTGAAAATATTCTTTTATGATTTAAGCACCTAACTTTTCAAGGGAGAAATATTAACCCCTTTGAGATTTGCTAAAAGCTTTATGAAATCATTTTAAAATGTATCATTAAAGCTTTCATCTTCAGCATTTAAACAAATATATTTAGCAATTCCCTGAGGCAGAGCAACTGTCAAATTGAGAGCTGGACTGAATTTTTTGAAATTATGATATAAAAATTTCTGTGTATTTTATAGTTGGCATGATATAATGACTTAGTTATCGGATCATCACCAGGCCCATCATTAACAGTGAATCTCTCTAAACTAATTTCATAGTGATGTCTTTTCAGTAGAGACAAATATATTATTGCCATGTTAAAGTTAAGCAGGGACACAAAAATCCAAAATGATAATGACTTAATGAAGACATACTTAAAGTAAGGTAGACATCTGAACATAATAAATGGTAGCTTTGTCAATAGTTACCTATACAAAACTTAACATTTTACTACTTACAGAATCTAAATAGAGATTGAGTTTTCCATGATCGTGTTCCACTTTCTTCACTGTCTCGCTCAGAGGAATTGCGTCTGAAGGCACAGTAAAGCCACTGAGTAGGTTAACTTGCACAAGAGCCATGCCACTCCTAGCAGGGCCCAAAAACCTAAATCAAAGAGGGGAGGATGAAAGAAAACCCTTTAGGAAAAACCTAAAGCTGTTAGCAAATGATCTTCATACAAAAATGAAAACTGCCAAATGTTATTCCAAATACTGTTAGAGTTCAAATAAAATTCACCACAGAGAATTTTAAAACAGGTTATCTTTTTCTTACGTGTGTGATATTCTTATAACTTTCAACCCCATGGGGAATGATGACATAATAATGTGTTCATTTGACAAATAGTATGAAATTCCTGCCGTGTGGCAGGCTTGTGCTCACAGGTTGTTAACAGGTATATTTATTATACATCCTTTCAACAGATAACTCTGTTTTCTAGTGGTGATTTAAACTGAGCTGCATTTTTCATTTTCTCAAAACCTGACCGCACCGAACTTTCCAGCTGAAAGCCGGGACCTGAAAAGGAGACATCCCTTGACCACTTAGTGGTAGGCCCCAGCCAAGTCCTTAGCAACCTTTTCTTCATCTTGTTTTAGAAAAATGAGAACAATAGGGAAAGGCCTTCCCTTTGTTCTCCCACATACTTGGCACAGTTTGTTGTTTTCTTTGGCCACCTTGAGAGAATTATAAGCCTTGGAAAGTTTTATTACACCACATCCTTCTCTCACCCTGTTGTACACAATGTGAGCACCAAAGGATCTGGACACCAACAACAATTTGTTTCCTTGAAAATAAATATTTTTCTGAAATGAATAAATGGCAAGAGCTTTTCATTTGGAGCAACAAGAACCCAGAGTCATTATGGAAAGAAGTTTGCCTCCAACATAAAAGGATCACAGCGTTAAGTTAGTTCCTGTTGTCCTTGTAGATGGCAAAAGCATGAAGGGCTGTTAGAAAATCTTGCTTTTTAGAGCAGTGAACTGATGCCCGCCAAACATGACTGATTGAAAAGCCATACAGTACAACTGCTGACTTCAGCTGGCCCCGCAACCCGAAGCAACTAAAACCATCTGCTGAGTGATGTACTTCGCCAAAATAGATGCTACTGAAAACCAATAACTGGACTGAAACTAGAGGTGTTTGTATATGAGCAAAAATTACGGATGAGAAAAACAGCCAATATGCTTAAATACTTAAAAGTGTGATGCAGATTATACTCCTTAGTACGTCATCAAAAGTGCCTTGGTTGACCTGGTCTCTCCACCAACCAGGGGCAGAATTTGCTAAACTACCGTACCACACAGAAAGCCCCGTATGAGGTAAGGTCTTGGACCCTGTTGATAGGAATAAAGTGGCTGAAATATCAGGCAATCTTTTTATAATGTGCTGCTGAAAAAATTCACTTACATATTATTTGTGATTCATACCAGAGTTTTCTCAGAAAACTAGTAGCAGCATTTAAATCCTTTTTGTAAAACCGCTACCCTCGCAGGAAAACATTTCCCTTCTTCGGGTTCTGCCTTCCAACCCGATTTCCACTGCTGGGTGAAGACTGGGAAGCCTGCATCCTTATGTGAACCCCTATAAAGGATGAGGCCTCTTTGTGGTCTGAATCCTGGTTCCACCGCATTTTTCTCATGTTTCCTCACCTAACCTACCTAAGAGGTAAAAATCCCCCTCGCATAATTTCACGAGCCTCTTCTTCTTTGCCTTCCTCAAAACCAGAATTTTAGACTTGCTGAAGGGATTCTTTTTTTATTAAAGTCTGTCTCCCCCTCACAGGGCCTGTGTGTTTTTGGCTCTCACCACTATATTCCCATGCCTGACACTGTGCCTGGCACGTGGTGCAGATTGAGACAGACAATGTTTACTGAGTGAATGAAAATAGGAATGAATAAATGAGGAAAGCAGAAATAATAATAGCACTTACTTTATAGAGTTATTGCAAGAATTAAATGAGAGGCATGTAAAAACGTGTGGTACAGTGCCTGGCATATAAGTTTGTGATTAATGTAGGTTGTTACTGTTTATAATAATACCTCTATGTTGTCATTTTGGAACAAAGGCCAATTGCAAGTTTAGCAAAGAATAATTAGAGACATACTTTCTTCTCAGCTAAAAAGGAAGCCACTGCAGAGACTCTGATATGCCCCTGCTGCTGGCTCAGAATGCCTAAGAAGGTGAGGAATGGGGCAAATATGTAACATTTTACCCCAAAATCAGGAACAAGAAGGTCCAAGGATAATACAGGTGGCAGCAGTAATGGAGGAGACTGGGTTCAGGCAACAGCTAGACCACCGATCATCTGGGCGAACACCCAGAAATGACCCTGGAGAGCATCTGGCAGCTCAAGACCACATCAGTGGCTCCCAGGCCAACAAGCTAAGTTCAGCCAGAATGACACGGATATTCCAAAAGAGCAGACAACAGCTCCTCAATGTCATTGCATCTTTATAGTAACTCCCAGCTCAACACCAAATAATGCAGATATATGAGGATCGGTTGACAAGAAAAACATTATAAAGCCTCTTGATCCCAGAACTTTCACATGAGTATTCTCAAACTTGTGTGTGCATTAGAATAACCGGGAAGCTGTGGCTTCACAGCGCTGCTGCTAAGTCAGGAGCCTTTCCCTTATGACCTAACAAGAGCCTCAGATGCTCTGAATACAGACCTGGATACAGATTTAAGAATCACGTTAATAAGTACTCCCAGAATCTTCAGCTGTAAGTGTCTAATTATCCAAGATGAGAACATTCTAAACTGGAATGTTTTCAGTGTCTCTAAAAAAAACTATTCCCTTCATTGAATTTGCATTGTTCTCATAAAGTTTGGGGTTAAAAAGCATAACAGTTAAGGTTAAATATGAACCTGGAATAATTATTTCAACAGAAAGATAACTCGTAACAAGAAATAATCATATATGGAGTATTAAATATGATTGATTAATTTACCGTTTTCCTAAATTAGACCTGAGTTTTATTTTTATTTTTATTTTTATTTTATTTAGTTTTATTTTTTAATTTAAATATACTATTCTATTCAAATTTGTTATAAATAGAAGGAAAACTTACAAACAATTTTTGGACACATCTAAAAAATGCTTAAATATAATTAGTAGTATTTCCAGTTTATAATCTGAAGTGTAATGCATAACCAAATTGTTTGTTACATATAATGCCTTATATTGATATAGACAACTATATATAATTTAATCTGAAATCTATTTTCTTTAAAAGAAAGAGAAGAGGAACCTAAACAGATTACTTACCTTGTGCACACATTCAAATTCACGTGATTGATATCGTCTTTATCATCTTTTACAGTAACATCTAAATCAAAGGCTTCTTGATTTGGGATAGATCTTCGTCTTCTAGAAGACCCAGAATCTTTCACGTTATAAATAACATTGAGCTGCAATAAGTAAGTTAGCACAAATAATAAATTGGCAATAATTTCCATCATTATGCATTCTAAATACTATATTAGGTATTTCTCTTTGAGATAAACCCAATTAAATTTGTAATCTTCAAACTAAAAAAAATTAATTTTACTGACTAACAAAGTATCATTATTAACAAATATTATGGAAGTTTATAAAAATTATTTTAAAAGTTGAGAAAATTATTAGGTAATATTCCAAAACAAGTATCATAGAACACTGTAGATGACAGTGATGAGATACTGTTTTTTTCAAAGAATGTAAACATCCCCTTGAGGGAAAAACTGAAGCTACTGCCAACTTTCTTGAGAACATTTCATGGATTTCTAAGTCCTGTTGCCCAAATGGAGTCATTTTTCACAAACTGGAACCTTAGATACACTCAGTAAGTTGAATCAAAACAAAAACATCTATGAGTCTTAGTTGAACATAAGCCTGTTCAACTGCTAAGGATTCTTTTGATCATATGTTTTTCAAAGATGATAAAATAAATTATGGATTTCACATCACCTGGGTCTTTTCAGCATATACTCTGTGCCCACCACTGATGTTAAAGGTGCTCTGGGGACACTGGGGTAGCCTGAGGACCAGTGTCTTTCTCAAAGGATCCTAAATCAGAAGCTTAGGAATGTATTCAAACTTTCCTGAGCCAGCCTCATCCCAGGTGGACTGGTATCTATTTAAATGTTTTATCTCATCCCTTTTTTTGATACCAAGGTTCATAAAGCTTACTATAGCTATGTAATATTGCATTTTATTTTATTTACACCTAAAACACATACGTGTACACACACACACACATACACACACACACACCCCCACCCAAAAACTAAACATCTAGTACCCTTTGTGAATTTAAATACTTTAAAAAACCATGTCTGCAAGCCTTCACCTTTCAAATCTAAGAGTTCCAGGCCTTTTATTCTGCCACAGCCCAAACTCATGCAATACTTCAGCCCCTTGATCATCCTGGACATTCGCCAACTCTTTCTTAAACTATAGCAATTAAAATTATAGAGTATTTCTGGAGCAGTTGAAGAATGGTTTCATAAAATTGGGGGAATGGTTTCTGTTATTTTCATTACCCCTTTCCAGAGGCATGCCATTGTTCCTTCAGAGGCCAATGTCAGCAGGAAATAAACAAGGACTATGAGTTTCCCAGGTCATAATTAATGCCCATTTATATCTAAGTATTAGGGTTTTCATCTGGCCCGTAGCTCAACTGTTTACTCCAAGCACTTTAAGAGATCTTGCAGTTTATTTTCAAATTTTCAAATGCAGTTTAGCATTTTATTACCCAAAAGAGGGTAATATTTACTGCAAACTCAAGAGGGTTTTTTTTTTTTTTGTCTTTCTTTTTCCAGAGCACTTATAAAAATATTAACTGAAGGAAATCTCAAGACCCATTTCTGGTTGACCACATTTTTTGCAATTTTTTCCATCCATCATGGGAAGTGCATATTGGTCCCCACCTTTTGTTTTCTGTATTTTGAGACAGAAATGGGACTGGTGAACATTCTGACCGGTAGGTACCACATTTACCCCTGACTCCTTCAAACCTCAAGTAAAAATCATTTGGTTTCAGTAGTTTATCTGAATTTGGTTCATCAAAAATGAATTCCAACCCACTCGGTGATTTAAGTATATATAATTTTTCAATTTTATCTAAAATATGCTGTATGTTTACTCTAGGAGTTACTCTTTGCATTGAAAGCTTAAGAATAAGAATCTTTGGCCGGGCGCGGTGGCTCACGCCTGTAATCCTAGCTCTCTGGGAGGCCGAGGTGGGCGGATCGTTCTGAGCTCAGGAGTTCGAGACCAGCCTGAGCAAGAGCGAGACCTCATCTCTACCAAAAATAGAAAGAAATTA
>CAUYSK010018488.1:0-35838 GCA_963575035.1 Avahi laniger
CATGCACCACCATGCCTGGATAATTTTTTCTATATATTTTTAGTTGTCCAGCTAATTGCTTTCTATTTTTAGTAGAGATGGGGCCTCACTTTTGCTCAGGCTGATCTTGAACTCCTGACCTTGAGCCATCCTCCCACTTCGGCCTCCTAGAGTGCTAGGATTACAGGCGTGAGCCACCACGCCCGGCCAAAATGTTCGATTTTGAATCAAAAGTATAGTTTATTATATCTCAAACAAGAAGCATTGCAATTAAAATATGTGCCTAAACAATTGATACAGTTTTGCCATCTTAACAGTAGCTTGTTTATGCCAGCAGCAGTGAAGAAGCCTGGAGAGGGAGTGGCAATGAAATCGCAAAAGGTATTTTCCACAGCTTGTTGAGAATTGAATATTTTTCCTTACAAGAAGTAGTTCAAAGCCTGGAAGAAGTGGTAGTCAGTTGTTGCAAGATCCGGTGAATACAGTGGATGACAGAGTTTCCAAGTCCAGCCTCTGTAGTTTAAGCAGCGTTTTGTGTGACACATGGTCAAGCGTTGTTTTGCAAGAAGATTGGCCTGTCTCTAGTGACCAATCTCAGCTGCTTAATTGCAAACAGCCTCATCATTTGGTTCAGTTGGTTGCAACAGATGTCCACTGTAATCGACTGACCAGATTTCATGAAGCTGTAGTGGATAATACCAGCACTGGACCACCAAACGAACACCATTAGGTTTTGTGGATGAATATTTGGTTTTGGGCTATGTTTCGGCACTTCATCTTTGTCCAGCCATTGTGCTGAACACTTGCAATTGTCAAAAAGAATCCATTTTTCATCACATGTAACAATATGGTATAGAAATGGTTTGCCTTCATGTCGTGACAGCAAAGAAAGGCAAGCTTCAACGTGATTTCTCTTCTGATGCTCATTTAATTCTTGTGAAACCCATCTATCCAGCTTCTTTACCTTGCTGATTTGTTTCAAATGGTCCAATATTGTTGTAATAGTAACGTCAAACCTTGCTGCTAATTCATGCATAGGTTGAGATGGATTCTTTTCCACTACAGCTTTCAGCTCATCATTATCCATCTTGGTTTCTGGTCACCCACATGGCTCATTTTCAAGATTAAAATCACCAGAAGGGAACTTCTCAAACCATCGACGTACTTGTACGTTCATTAGTAACATACTTCCCAAACACTTCTTTGATATTTCAAGGTGTCTGCGCTGCATTGGTCCCACGACGGAATTCATATTCAAAAATAACGTAAGTTTTTGACTTATCCATGGTTTCCCAAAAATTTCTCTAAAAAGAAATGTGAAAGATAATCACAAGTCAACGTGTGTTTGAAAGACTGAGGATATACCTTCACAATAAAAATAAAACAAGAAGTGTCAAAGTGAAATGTCATAGATATCAACTGTCAAACAGTAGTTAAGGAAATCGGACATTTCATACTTAATAACCTAATACAATGGGTTGTTCTTATCTGCCATTCTTTCTGGAAACTTTTCAAGTATCTTGCCCTATACCTGACAGCACCAGCCCACACTTCTGTTTATATAAGAGGAACTCCACATAGTCTTGAGAACTTTGTAAAAAAACAAACAAACTCAAAGCATGTCTGTATTGGGGTTTGTCCAATGTTTTCTCATGTCTCTATTTTGTTTTTTATTTAAAAAAATTAAAATGTTAATTGATGTTAAATTCAAACATGAGTCTGTTTGGTAACAATCTTTGGTGATAGAATCTTGCTTAACTTTGTATGTACTATATAAAGTCTTTTTTATTCATATTGGGAATATAATACTACAAAGCCATTTTTCTTTATTTCTGCGTATATAGTCTGCTTAATCCTTGAGTTGTTTGGCTTCCTTATTTCTAATACTCAACCCTTCTGTTACTCACCCTTTCCCATCATTCCATGCTTTTGCATTATCTACAATTCATGGAGTCAGTATGGCAAAACATTAGAGCTGGAAGGGCCATTAGATAGATGTTAACTATCCAAATTCCTCATTTTGTAGACGAGAAAAAGAAAGCCTACAAAGGGAACATGATCTGGCCAAGGTCACACACATGCCAGAGCCCAGGCTCACAAGCCTTCTGACTTCTGGTCTAGTGTTTGTCCACTTTACCACCTATGCTCCGTGTGTCAGGAGTTTTCCAAAGCACTAGTGGATAACTCCTTCAACAAACAAGGAGTGCATTCTGCCTGAAAGGCACAGGCTTTGGAACCAGACAGATTTGGGTTTGAATATCTGGTTCTGCCACCTACTGGCAGGGTAAGTTAGGCAAGTAACTAAAGCTCTTTGGGACTGTTTCTTCCTCTGTAATATGGGAATAATGACAATAATACTTTAGAGTTATTGTGCGTATTATATAACCTATGAAAAGCACTTGTTACATATATTGTGTTCAATAAATTATTATTGTTATAGAAATCTGTTCACAATGAAATGTTATATGTGTAAACAATAATTTAAAATAGGTTTTTGTAATTGGGTATTCTGAGCCTCTCTTATTCAATAGTATTTTCCTAAACTCAGTATTAGTGTATGAATGGAGTGAATTGTTTGGAAATGAATTCCTGAAAGTTATTCGTATCATGACTGTGATTCATACATTTCCATTTTCTTTATGATTTTCATCTGTAATTAGCTGCAGTACATCTGCATCTTGTCCAAAAACTTTTGTATAAGTTGAACTCACCCAAAAAAGGCATTTGGAGAGTTCTGGGGTTGGGTTTGGTCCCTACTCTTACTATAGCTAAATACTAGGATATAAATCTAGAATATAATCTGTGTAGAATGTCATGTTCACATTTTTGAGAAGTTTAGAATACTTAGTGTTTTTTTGAAACTTCCTGAACTGTATGATGAACAGCTTCAGTGTAAAATTACATGTATTTGTTTTGAGTATAGGTAAAAGTTATCATATATTCAACATAAAGATGCCCAAGACTCCTGTTAGAAGCAAACAGTTCTTTTCTCCTATCTAGCCAAAAGAAAAAAAAAAAAGGATGCAGAACTACGTTGTTGAATCCAGTAGTAAGGGGAGAAGGAATGAGTTAGGCAACAAAAGCTAAGATGGAATTCGCAAGGCCAGAAGCAAGAAAAGAAAGTTTAGGAGTTTCAGAAGAGGCAATTTGGGGGAATTTCAGTTGAGGGCCTCTCAGATTGCCTGGATGTCGCTGGCTGATTGGAATGAACTTAAGCTTGAAGTAGAAGAGAGAACCTTGAGAAACTAGACAGAAAGAACTTTTCTTCTCTAATAATGAGAGGACTCAGGAGAAAGAGCTTTGGCTTAAATTTTAGACAGAAATTAAGTGCAACTAGAAAGAGGCACTGTGTGCCTTGCCTATAGCAGATCCTTCTTATGGAACCCTTAATTGTCAGGAGACTTTCTTTTTTTTTTAGACAGAGTCTCACTCTCTTGCCTGGAGCGAGTGCCGTGGCGTCAGCCTAGCTCACAGCAACCTCAAACTCCTGGACTCAAGCAATCCTACTGTCTCAGCCTCCCAAGTAGCTGGGACTACAGGCATGTGCCACCATGTCCGGCTAATTTTTTCTATATATATTTTTAGTTGTCCAATTAATTTCTTTCTATTTTTGGTAGAGATGGGGTCTCGCTCTTGCTCAGGCTGGTCTCGAACTCCTGAGCTCAGAACGATCCGCCCACCTCGGCCTTCCAGAGTGCTAGGATTACAGGCGTGAGCCACCGCGCCCGGCCCAGTCCACATTTTTATGAATCAAATTGTGACTCAGAAACATTCCATTTTAAAGCTTTTCTTCTTTCTTGAACAAAAGCAGCAGTAGATCAAAGAAGCTGAGGTTTGGATTTTGGAGTTAGACAGACCTGAGCTTGAATTTGGCTTCCCTGCTCACTGTCTACATGCCTATGGTCAGCACCGTTATCATTCGCTCTTTACGGGTAGGGAAATTGAGCTTAAGAGGGAAGTAACCAAAGTCACACAGCTACTTAGCAGTGGGGCCAGGATTCAAGGCCAGGCAGTATGACCAGAGCTGTGCTCTTAACCACCAGGCCAAGCCCTCTTAGGCCTCAGCTTCCTCATCTGTAAAATGGAGATACCCAGCCTGCCCTGGTGACTCTCTCAAGCCTTTGGACCTTTGCTCTTGCAGGTTTTGCTGCCTGGAACACGCTTCTTCACCAGGGTGAGGCCCAGTTCCAATGTTGCCCTTGTCATAAAGCCATCCCTGACTTCACCTTTCTGCTTCCAAAGCATCTTATACCAGTACTTATACAATTACATGACAGCGTAATTTTCTGTTTCTCAGTCAGCACATCAGGTAGTGTGTGGACTCCAAAGGCAAGGACTGGTTCTTGGTGTCTGCATTAGTACATCTTCTTGGTGTCCTTAGCATTAGCACAGGTCCTGGCACAGAGGTCCTCAATAACTGACCAAACTAACTAAAAAGCCCAAGCTCAATCACTTGCCTGGGCAACACAGCAAGACCCCATCTCTATGAGAAAAAAAAAAAAAGCCTATCTAATCTTAATCTATACAGCTCCATATACTTGTAATCAGTTGGAAACACTGTTTTTCTCTCCTGCTTTATTCAACTACTGTTCTAAATAAACATTTCTAATATACTGTTGGCACATCAACAGTTAACAGGGTAAGTATTCCAGCAAATGAGGAGAATGACGTCATGGTGGTGAACTCGGACTCTAGAATCAGAGACCAGTTGGGGGAAGGTTCTGTCCTGTTCATTAAGAGCTGTATGCCAGCCGGTGCGGTGGCTCACACCTGTAATCCTAGCACTCTGGGAGGCCGAGGCGGGTGGATTGCTCAAGGTCAGGAGCTCGAGACCAGCCTGAGCAAGAGCGAGACCCCGTCTCTACTAAAAATAGAAAGAAATTATTTGGACAACTAAAAATCTATATAGAAAAAATTAGCCGGGCATGGTGGCGCATGTCTGTAGTCCCAGCTACTTGGGAGGCTGAGACAGTAGGATTGCTCGAGCCTAGGAGTTTGAGGTTGCTGTGAGCTAGGCTGATGCCATGGCACTCTAGCCCCAGCAACAGAGCAAGACTCTGTATAAAAAAAAAAAAAAAAAAAAAGAGCTATCTGCCCTTAGGGCAAGTGACTTAACCTCGCTAAGCCTCAGTGTCTTTAACTCTAAGATGGGGTGATAACAGTACTTACTTCAAAGAGCAACTGTGAGGATTAAAGAAACTAAGGCACGTCAAGGGAGTGGTCAAGAAGCTGTAACTCTGGCCAAACCATGGTCTGCTTGTTGGCAACTTGGGTTGTTGCCAACCTTTCACTCATCTGAGGAGTGTTCAGAGGACATCGGAATGTGGTATTCCCATCCCAGAGATTACAGTGACTCCTAAATCCACCGTGGATGTTAGGTGCCTGGCAATGCTTAGAACCTGTAATGAACGGCACTAATGCACCTTCTCTCTTTCAAAGCATTCTGCCACCCCAACTTCCCTGCGATGGTTGGGAGCCCACACTTGCTGTCACGTCAGGATCCTCCCCGCGGCCTGACCGCAGCCTGTGTCTCCTTCCTCCTCAGGACCTCTCAGCCTGCCTCCCTTTCTCCTGTCCCATGCCCTGGCCGGCTCGTCACCAGGAACCTGGATTGCTCATTCTTTCAAGCAAGATTGACTTAGCCCTTAGTACATGCCAGGCAACCGGGGATATGATAAATAGGATGGACAAGGTTCTCGAGGAGCTTGTCTGACAAACGAAAGCCAAGAAACGAATAAGCGAAATAAATGTGCACAAATTAAATATTCCACATAGTCTCCCAGTTCCCTATTTCTAATAATAGCAATAGCAAAAATTGGGTCCGTCTGTGCACTAGGCACTGTGATGAGGTCTCACGGACCGTCCTAATGTTTCCAACAATCCTGAGTTGCAGGTCACATTTTTCTCCTTTTACGGCAGGACACTGATGTTCAGAGGCTGCCTGTCCAGGTGGAAGCTGGATGCTTGCCCAGGTCTGCTGACTACAAAGTCTGTGCTCCTCCTCCAATTAGCCCTGCTTGTAAGTTACTCACGGTGACAGGAACTACCTTCTGGTGTGCACTACCGCAGTGGGGCCTTGCTCATGCTTTTTGGCTGAATAGTTATGACTGAGTATGACAATTGTTTCTGGTGATGAATTTGCATGTCTTTACTTTAGAAAAATTAAAATCAAGTATCTCTGCAAGATTCTTTTGACTTAAAAACTGAGCCAATTTACTGACCCCAAAGCAGTGATGTGCTCAATGTCCAGGTCCGAAAGCACAGTTCCTTTCAGCTCTGTATAGATGGCTTTTGTTAAGTGTCTCATTGAACTCTGGGCCATGGTTAACTTGTCAGGTACTTTAAGGCTCTGGGACACCAGTCTTGAATAGATTTGGTCATAATATCCTCTGCTCATTGCCTACATAGAGGTTGTCCGGGTTCATAATGGCAATTGTAACAAAACCCTAGTGCAATCCCTGATTTTAACAGGATTTCCTGCCCTGCCCTCAGCCCTTTCACCCTCCCTTACAACGAAGCTGACCTCGTTTCTCATTACGTCTTGGCTCAGGGACGCTGCAGTGGCTGGCCAAAGCTGCATACCATGCCTGGCACACATGATAGCCACAGTCGCTTTGTAAAGCTAGGACCTGCCAGGGTCTCTGCTGGGTCAGACTCTCCTCCAGGCGCCCCTCATTGGTGCTGAAGACTGATCACACTGATCACAATGCCTGTCCTCCCTTCTGCCGACCTCTCCTGCCTCCAAGACACTCTCTTGACAAGAAGTCTGACTGACGTCCCCTGGCTTCAGCGGCCTGCCTCCTTACCATTCACTCCAGCATTCTGCAGAGTTCTGGAAACCTGCTACTGGCTAACTCCTGGGCTTGATAATGTTTATTTGGATCTCTTTGCCATGGGGGAGTTTCTCTGCTGGACTGGCTGGTCCCTAAATACCATGTCTTACCCTTTTGTCCTCTCTGGCTCCCAATTCAAACATATGCTAGGTACTGCTACATACTAGGGATGGTCCTAAATCAGATCCAGTCTCTGCTCTCTGGGCATTCAGAGTACGGCAAGAAAGGCACACTGTGCCTTAAAAGCAATACTGAAAGCATGGTGTGTGCAGGCCTGGTGGCAGCACAGGGCAGGAGAGGAACTCTCAGTGAGATGGGGAAGGGTCAGGAAAGGCTTCCTAGGAGAGATGAAATCTGAACTGGGTTTTCAAGGATAAATAACAGTTTAATTAGACAGGAACATCTCTGTTCCTCAGGTGGGCTCAGGCCCTGCCTGCCCCAGGAACTCCCAGCTGCCTCTGGACCCTGGCTCCAACCAGCAATATTTCAGTTATGATGTCCCTTGTAATGTCCTCTGTTCCTGCCCAGACATTCCCTCATTTCCTGGGCTCCAGGCAAGGGGAGGGAGACTTATGGGTCTAAAGACATACAGACATGTTCAAATCCTTGCTTGATCACCAAGTCTGTTACTACCTTACTTATATTCCTTGAGACTCAGTTTCCTTATCTGTAAAAAGTCAATACTAACAGTGTCTACCTGGTGAGGGTATGGTAAGAATTAAGTTAAGGTGATAGAGGCAAAGCCCTTTGCACAATGCCTGGCACATGGCAAGTGCTCAATATTGTCAATCACAATGAGCTGTTACATGGAAATAAGTGTCTGCCACTCTGAGCCTGCTTTCCCTTTTGCTGCTGGCAAGGCTGGCTGTGAGTTCTGAGGCACTACGCCGAGGCAAGCGCTGTTGGCTACAGATTCCAGATTCTCAGTCTGAGCCCCAGCTCCGCCACTCACTGGCCGAGCCGCCTGGGGAAGCCTCTCTACCCTGTCAGTCTGTTCACTCCAGCCCAGACCCAGCTTTTGCAATAACTTTCAATTTCCTGCAGGTCTCCCTACCATAACCTGGGAGAAAGGGACACGGGGCCACATGGCCTGTCAGCAGCTTTTCCTGCTGGCAAGTTTTTAATTTAAAGAGGTTTTAAAGTCAGTTGGTAGAAGTCCTAGCCCCCAAGGCCCCAGCCTTTCCCACTGAGGCCCTACAGCTTCCACCATGACTCTCATTCCAACGGATGGTTGCAGGGACTGGCAATCGCCCTGCAGCTGTGGACCCAGCCGCCCAGCCTGCCACAGCCTGCCCTCTTACCTCCTTTCCTGCCCGCTGTTGCCCAGCCTGGGTTCTGTCCCCAGAGCTCACTGCCTGTTCTTCTGTGGACCGCCCTGGCCATGACCCTACTCTGTCTTGCTCCACACTCCTGAAATGGCTCACCCTCTCCCCCTTTCCTTGGCGAAGACATTCTGGCTCTGCCATACCACTTCCAGAGCCAAGCCTGCGGTTCTGCTTCTTGCCTTGGCCTGTCTGTGGAGACACCTATTCACTCCCCAAACCCCAAAGGCCTGGGCTGCCCCTGTAGGCCCCTCCCGCCTTACAAGACAGCCCTGCTAGGAGGAATGAAGGAGCTGCTTCAGGGGAAACACAACATGCAAGGGGTTCTCTTTTCTCCAAAGAGATTAGGGTCCTTGCCCTAAACTGGGGCAGGGAACTGTAGCCAGTGGTACTTTTGCTCCTCTGCTTAAGCCCCTAAGCCTTAAGTTTTAGTGGTTACCTGGCCCCTCTCACTTTTTTATGTTGTTTTTTTTTTTATTTTTAATTTTTAAAAAAATTTTTACAGTTTCATTCTGTTGCCCAGGCTGGAGTGTAGTGATGTGATTACAGCTCACTGCAGCCTCCAACTCCTGGGCTCAAGCAATCTTCCTGCCTCAGCCTCCCAAGTAGCAGGGACTACAGGCACAAGCCACAATGCCCAGCTAATTTTTAAAAAATTTTTTCAGAGATAGGGTCTTGTTTTGTTTCCCAGGCTGGTCTCGAACTCCCAGCCTCAAGCGATCCTCCTGCCTCGGCTTCCCAAAGTGCTAGGATTATAGGCATGAGCCACCACACCCAGCATAGAAAGGCTTTTAGTAAAACTACAACCTGAAGACACAAATAAAAAAATAACCATAGCAGTTATCTCCATGCTTACTGGCTGCCAGGCATGGCTAAGCATAAGCCAGGCCTCTTTCAATCTTCAACTTCATGAGGTGTGAACTGTTATCATCCGCATTTTATAAATGACTAAATGGAGCTTAAACACCTTGTCTAATGTCATATAGTTGATGAGGGGCAGAGCTGTGCCTCTGTCTCTGTATTGTTCCCCATGAAATTCTCCAGTGACTACTACTTCATCTTCTCACCTAGTACATGACCCACTCACAGGCTGGGCAGGGATACTTAATACCAGTAACTGGCTAAGCCAAGCTTTTTGCCCAACATCTGGGGACCAGAAGGTCCTGGGAAGTGGGGGCAAGGTTTCCAGAAAGTTGAAGTGCAGTCCCTCCTAAGCCAGGAGTCAGTTGCCTCCACCCTCTCCTCTGGCCTGTCTGCCTCCTCGCCTCCCGTCCTTGTCAGCACTGGCTGTCCCTTCCATTCTCTCTGAGGACAATCTGGGACAGTTCCCATAGTCAGTGCCTCATGAGGGAAGCAGGAAGCACCACTCCTGAGAGGTGATGGCTAGATCTATTCCTGCCTCCCTAACACTATCACTAGTGCTGGCATAAACTCACTTCCTAGACTTCCTGGGCCCCCATTTCCTCCTCACCTGGTGTCATAGTCATTGGAGTTCCTATCGAACTTGTAGGTAGGCGGGAAGAGCAGGGGGCCCTCTTGGAACTCCCGGAGCAGTGGGTCATGTTTCTTGGCAATGTTGAGCTGTAGATAAAGGCACAGTCTCTATCTCCCAACAGTCCCAACCCAATGGCCTAGCACATGCCATCCTAAGTGGGACAAGAGCCAAGCAATGCCATGCCACTTCCTCATTGCCCCATTGGCTGTGCCTCAGCAGCCCACCCTCACCCCCAGGAGAGCAGCTAAATCCTTTTGGAAGCACTTGGCCCATGGGAAGTAGCTGCCTGCCATTTTCCAGTCCTTGGACTATAAAGACCAGGCTTTGAATGCCATTTCTGGGGGTGGGAGAATCGCTAGCAGACATATGTCAGAGGGGACCCTGGGGTAGCTAGAGTTCTCCAAAGGACTGATATCTTGTCCTCCAGGAGGCAAGTAAGGCTGGGGACAGGGAAGATGACAGGGATACAAGTGGGTTAATGCATGGTACAGGCCATGGCAGGTTCAAGCCCTCTGGCTCCCTCTTCTAAAGCACACCCAGTGGCCATCCCCTAGCTCTTCCACGTGAAGATCAGGCACTGACAGGAGTGCTTGCCCCACCCCCAGGTGCAAAGCCCTGCTAAACAGCCCCCCAACCTACACCACCGGGAAAAGGAGAGCAGCTGCAAGGGAATCTGAGCAAGCTCCACACATTTCACCACTGTGGGTTCAGATCACCCCTTGGTACCCTCCTTTTACTTGATACCTGATCCTTCTCCCACAGGTGAATGTAGCACTGATTTTTTATGGATTCTCGAACAAAGTGCAACCCAAAGTCCTCGATCCGAAAGTTCATGTCTCCAAACCAGAGAATAAGGCTTCAGAAAGAAAGGAGGGCAGCCTGAGGGTCTGTGATGAAGTCAGAGAAGGGAGAGCAACAGGTGGCTCGGCCTGCTCAATCCAAGGGCTGCTGGAAAGCTCGAGGGGGCAGGCGAGAAGCCAGATGCCAGGAGAGGATCAGGTGAGGACAAGGGCATGCATAGTTCCAGTGGAACTGTTCTCATGGCTCCTAAAGCACCGTTCGAGCCAAGAGATCAGCTCAGAGGGGCACATGGCAAATACAGAGGAGGTCCAGCCCTCCCTTCCTTTCCCTCAACTGGCCACCGCCCTCTGGTGACCTCAGGAACCACAAGGTTCTTAACCAGGGATGTTCAGGGTTTCCAGGTAAAACAGAGGGGCTGTAGGAAGGAGAGCCCAGGCAGGCATTGCTGGGGTTGGACAGCAGATGGGGCATCAGGGACGGGGCCGGAGAGGGCAGGAGAATGGGGCAGTGGCTGGGTGGAGGACACTAGCCTGGGCTGGCGTAGGGGAAAGGGCAGGGATAACAGTTTGCAGCTCCGGGCTCACTCATGGTCCAGGATGTTGGGGATATCGTGTCCCTCAAAATTCTGCATCTCCAGGATCCGGTCAAAGTGCTCCAGCCGCTGGTCATTCTTGGACATGTGGGGAGGCAGGTGGCAGTTGATAATGCTGACATAGTAGCCGTAAACTTTCAGGCAGATGTTGACTCCTCCTTTGTTTCCCTGGTGGCACAGGTAGACAGGAGAGTGGGAAGCTACTCTGGGCGGGACGCACCCCTCTTTTCACATCGTAGGCCTGTGGGGAGATAGTCTCACCTCCCTGAGAGTCTCCCAGGGACACCAAACTTCCCAGGGTCATCTCTCCATGCATGAGCTGAGCTTACCCAGCCTGGAGTCTCAGGGATAACAAGCCCCCTGAGACAGGAGAATGAGCATGCAGGACACTGGGCTGGACAGAGTACCAAGATTTATTCCACACCCTCTTCCTGTGCCCAGCTCTGAAGTTCCCAGCTCATCACTCAGACAACAGCGCAGTCCTTACCCAGTACCCGAAGAGACCTGTGGGGGTGGAGTTTGTGAAGAGAATCTGGATATAGGGCAAATGCTGATACTTGGCGAAGAACAGTAAGAGGATCCCCTGCATGCGGACATGGGAGACCTGCAGGAGAGTGAGGGTAAAGGTCACTTGTTAAACAGTACAGGTCAAGTGCATCCCTTCCAGGCCCTGAGCCACACACAATGCCTTGCCCCAGGGTCTGTGGTATCCCAGTTTGAGTCTCAGAGTTCCACCCCTTTCCTCTCTTCCCCTCAGCTGCCAAATGATGCATCCTGGGAACTGAGATTTCAGTTTCTGCTCCTAAGCCTGGGGTTGGAGGGGAGAGACGGCGAGCCTGCCAGGGCGCCCTGCCATGAGGAGGGCACTAACTCTTCAGTCCCAGCCCCATGCATGCCTGGGTGCTCCTCTTACTGATGCCATCCTGAGATCCTCTGGATACTCTCAGGCTGCAACCCTTGCTGGCCAGGGCCTCAAAGAGGAATGTGGCTACATAGGACTGTGGCTAAGGATATTGGCTTTGAAACCAGCCAGCTGTGGGTTCAAATCCTGGCTCTGATTCTTAGTATTTGATATTGGGCAAGTCTCTCCATGTATTTTTTTCATTCATCAGGCAGGAATAATACTATCTCATAGATGCTATGAAGATTACCTGACAGCTATTATTTTTTGGTTAAAGGAATTTTTTTTTTTTTGGTTACAGAGTCTCATTTTGTTGCCCGGGGTAGAGTGCCGTGGCATCAGCTAGCTCACAGCAACCTCAAACTCCTGGGCTCAAGCAATCCTTCTGCCTCAGCCTCCCGAGAAGCTGGGACTACAGGCACGCGCCACCATGCCCGGCTAATTTTTTCTGTACATTTTTAGTTGTCCAGCTAATTTCTTTCTAATTTTAGTAGAGACGGGGTCTCGCTCTTGCTCAGGCTGGTCTCGAACTTCTGAGCTCAAACAATCCGCCCGCCTCGGCCTCCCAGAGTGCTGGGAGGAATTTTTTTTTTGAGACAGGTTCTCACTATGTTGCTTAGGCTGGAGTGCAGTGGCTATTCATATGTGTGATCATGTATACTACAGTCTCAAACTCCTGGACTCAAGTGACCCTCCTGAGTACCTAGTACTACAGTTGTGTGCTACTGCACCCAGCTGTTTAAAGATTCTTTCTTTCTTTATTTTTTTTAAAGACAAGGTCTTGCTCTGTCACCTGCGCTAGAGTGCAGTGACGTCTCCTTAGCTCACAGCAACCTCTACCTCCTGGGCTCAAGCCATTCTCCTGCTTCAGCCTCCTGAGTAGCTGGGACCACACGTGTGTGCCACCACACCCAGCTAATTTTTCTATTTTTTTGTAGCAACAAGGTCTAGCTCTTGCTCAGGCTGGTCTTTAACTCCTGACCTCAAGCAATCCTCCCACCTCTGCCTCCCAGAGTGTTAGGATTATAGGTGTGAATGACCATGCTGGACTGTTTAAGGATTCTTAAAAGTAAATGCAGAGAGGGAACAAGAGAGAGGCTTCTAAGATGCTGGAAATATTATCTCTTGATTTGGCTGATGGTAACATGGGTGTGTATATATATGTATAAAGATCCATCGAACTGCACACTTAATTTCTGCATATGTTATAATTCATGTACATTTTCTGTACATGTTATAACTCAGTAGAAAAAAATTAAAAAAATATTCCCTGTAACTACAGACTGTGTGCAATGAGTACGGAGGACACATGCTCACAGGCTGGGGAGAACAGCTAACACCTACTGAAGGGCTTCATATCTAACTTACTCCTCACGCCAGCCCTGTAAGGAATCACTGTCCCTGTTCTGCAGATGGGGGACTGAGATTCAGGGAGGCTAAGGAACCAGCAGGACTACTTGTATAACAACATCAAAGTACCAGAACTGATAAAATCCCTACTATCTGCAGCTGCAAAAGGTGGGGTGGGAACGGGCCGCAGCCAGGGCCAGTCAGTGGCCCTCCCTCTCGGGTTCAGGCCGTCTGTACACAGCACCCGAGTAGCTGTTTCCGGAGCATGAGGTGTAGAGGCCAAGGAGGAAATCCCCGGGTGGGGAGCGTATACTGGGGCCTTCCAGGAATTATGAAACTTGATACCACAGGCCAGGAATACTAGCACAGTGGAGAAGTCAAAGCAGGGGGAACCCCAAACTCAAGACGGAGCGAGGGAGGTATTAGAACCTGAGGTTGGCCAGAAGTTGCTACAAATGTGTCCTCAACCCCACCCTCCAGCCGCAGGCTTCTCTGTCTCATCCACAAGCATATATAACAGAAGTGGCGGTAGGGCAGGACTATGAGGGACTGGTCCCCGGGGTCATCACCGGAGACAGGGAGCTGATAAAGACTCGGGAATAGTTCCAAGCTTGATCCTAACTCACAGAGAGAGTTTAGGCCACTGGGCTCCACCACAAAGACACCCATTCACTTTGTGATGTAGCAGCAATGGAAGTGAGGGGAGGGGAGGATGGCATGGGGGAATGACACAGAGACTGGGAGAAAGGGTGGGGCTGTGGGGAAAAGCAGTAGATTTCCAGGGGAAGTTCCAGCTGGAGGAATGAAGTAGGAGAAGCTAAAGAAAGAACTAGCAGGACATGGCTGGGAGCCCTGGAGTAGTCGAAGGGGGTCAGCCCCAGGCTTCTCAACCGATGGACGGAAAGAGCAGGCTGTAACCAGGTGATCCTCAGCTGGGGGAAGAAGGGGCATCCGTTTTGGGTGCCAGGCCCTCAGACTGGCCCTCCAACCTCAGGACGCTACATGTGTAGAACAGGTTGTGTCCCTGCCACAAGCTGAGCTAATTTCCTTGGCTCGATTCCATCCTACCAATCCCTTGGCAGTCAGCCAAGGTGCAAGGAGGCCTGCAGTCTTGGGAAGGGAGTGGGTGGTGAGAGAGAAGTGGGTCTGCCCTCTGTGAGGACCTGGCTCCAGGTCTGTAGGAAGAGGCCTCTGGGTCTGAGTTAGAGGGAACCAAGGACGCAGGGACTGGCATTTTCTAGCCTTAGCAGAAGACTAAACCTTGTATTCCCTCCTCCCCATTCTGCTCCCCTCTGAAGGATGCAGAGCTCTTGCCCCAGTACCTTCAGGCAAACTAGGGTAACAATTAATTCTGAAGAACAACAGTCAACCCAGGCTAGGAAACAGAGTAAATTCTGGTATTTCCAACAGCTGTGTACTAAGTGCTTTGCATAGGAGTGTGTTTCATCCCTCAGATGTGCAGGGCAGACACACGGTGAAGATCCAGCAACCCAGAGCCTTCCTGTGGATTCTCCTACGGTCTAACGATTCCCCAAAGTACACTGGTCCCTCAGACTGTGAACCTCTCCCCACCCTACCTATCTCCCCTCTCCTAACCTCTGGGCCCCTGGAATTCATTTAAGGTGCATGTCCCCTGTGATCTGAGGATACCCTCTGATATCACCAGGCTAGCCATGGAATACCCGTCAGTCTTAGAGCTCACCAGTTTAGCAGTATAGTAGTTAGGAACATGGGTTATGAAGTTTGAAAGACTTCAATTCAAGTCCCAGATAGTCAGTGTGACTTCTGAGCCTTGGATTTTATCTGTAAAATATTGCTATTTCCAGAGAGTTACAGCTGGGCACGGTGGCTCACGCCTGTAATCCTAGCACTCTGAGAGGCCGAGGCGGGCGGATTGTTTGAGCTCAGGAGTTCAAGACCAGCCTGAGCAAGAGTGAGACCCCGTCTCTACTAAGAATAGAAAGAAATTAGCTGGATAATTAAAATATATACATATAGAAAAAAAATTAGCCGGGCATGGTGGCACGTGCCTGTAGTCCCAGCTACTCGGGAGGCTGAGGCAGGGGGATCGCTTGAGCCCAGGAGTTTGAGGTTGCTGTGAGCTAGGCTGATGCCACGGCACTCTAGCCCGGGCAACAGAGTGAGACTCTGCCTCAAAAAAAAAAAAAAAAAAAGAGTTACTGAGATTTTAAAATAATTTGTATAAAGAGCTATTTGTAATGCTTAATACTAAGTAAGCACTTGATAAATGGAAACAATCAATATTACATTTTAGACTGGGCATGTGTGTAGAGCAGCTGGGGCAGGGGCAGGTACTGGGGTGTTGACAAGCCCTGCGGCACCTCCCCTAGGAATCCTCCCAAGCTGAAAAATCTCTAGGTGTTAACCTAACCCCTGGAGACCCAGCTCAGCTCTAGCTACCTTTGAAAGGCACACGGAAGGCAGGAGCCCCAGGGAGCCAGGTGCAAGGGAGGTTTAAGCCTTTCAATAAACGGGAAACAACATGAAAGGCTGAATGGGAGTAAGAGGAACATGCTAGCCCAAACGACAGGAGGTTTATGGAGGTAAGACACAGTTCTCAATTGCCCATGAACTCGTAAGTTACCTTGATGAGGTTCAGAGGGGAAAGCACATCCATGAAGAAACTGCTCCATGGGTCTTCAAAGGCAGCATCAGAAAGGCGGTTTATGATCCCAGAGTTCATTTCCTGCAAACTGACCATCCCGGGTCAGAGGCTTGTCCCCTGGCCTGGAGGGTACTTCCTGTGCCGTAGACATTTAGTACTGTCCTCACAGACCTTCAGCCCTGGGTTCAGATCACTGTGATATCTTCCTCCCCTGCCTGCTGGGCTCCAATCCCTTGCCATTGCTGACCCAGGACAAGAGACATGGGACTGGCTCCAATGCAGGCTGAAAGCGCCTATCCTCCAGACTCCAGAGCAAGGGGGGACAGGTTTCAGCAGTTCCCCCACGGCGACAACTTGGGACTGGTCAGGGATGGGTGAAAGGGCCCTGCAGACACCTACCCAATGACATACATGTCCATATTCAGGTCTTGGTTGTTCAGCTGAAGCAGGTCATTGAGATCTAGAGGGGGTGCTGCCGAGGCCACGTTCCATGTCACGACATGTATGCTGTGGAAGGGATGCAAAGGGAAACCACGGAGGAAGGAGGGTAAGATCTTGTCCAGATAATGGACAAGGGGTCTAGGCCTGCTAATGGCGGCACCACAATCCCCTGCAGTCATGATGGGAAATACAAATTTCTGCATCTGATGGCGGGAATAGGGACACTGAACTACAAGCCCTTCGTCTTCACCTTTGTTTCCTGAAGCAGGAAATCCCTGCCCTGGACTGGCTCCTTCATGCAGGCCCCCAGCTGCCCACACCTGGAAGCACTGGCGCTGCTGACACTAGCAGAGCTGCCAAATGGAGTCCAAAAGCTTTGAGGTCAGACAAGGGAAGGGATGGAGGGACTGGATAGCCAGGAAGTTATAAATCCCCGCAGCCCCTCTAGCCACCCACACCTCGGTGATCATCTATGGGTCAGTCAGCAACTTCCTACCCCCACCTGCCAACCTAGGGGTTCCTAGGACCATCAGGAAGATCCTGGGGAGGGGGGAGTTCAGATTTTTACCTTGTGAGAGGCCTCATCACCAAAAGGATAGGGAAATTTAAAAAATAACAGAGATAACAACACCACATTTCCTTCCCCACCCACTCCCTCCTAGCAGATCCCTGGAGCACAACCAATTTTGCAAGTACCTCAGGGAGCCTAAGGAGACGCTTCTAAGTAACAGATTTCTCAACATCTCTCTCAAGAGTCTACCCTCTCTTGGGAAAAAATCATCAGTTGGATAACATTTTCCACCTCAGCTTCATACAAGTCCTAGGGAAGCAAAGGAATTAGACCAAGGGCTCTCAATGACACTATTCCCATGAGAGTCTCAGAGGAGGGAGAGACTTGCAGAGCTCTTTAACTGAATAGCTACAGCAACACTGCAAGGAAGCCCCAGAATGTGCTGAGTACAGAGCTGGCAGGAGCTGCAGATCCTGCACAGATGAAGAGCAGCCACCAAGCCCCATGTGAGTCCCAGGTACACTATGAGGAGACCTGCAGCAGCTGAAGATTTAGAACTACAGAGGGTACAGGGGAGTGGGAGAAAGGGGTAGTTTGCCCCCGAACATCTCTTCTCCAACAGACCCTCTTCTTAGAGGTCGATGTTCTCAAAAGCACTTGAAGAAATTCTTGGCCAGCTTAAAGCAACTTCCTGCCCCTCCATATGAATATAAACAAAACAATACAAAAACCACCTTCCCAGGCACTCGGGCTCAGATTCCATGCTTCATTTGTTTGCGATCTCCCCCTGCTGTCCAACAGAGGATTAAGGAACGCAGACTTGTTACTCAAAGGCTTCTTGTTTTCCCTGGGACCTGCTCTACGTGGATGGAGAGCAGAAGTCGGGATTTCTTGTCCCCATTCTCAAGTCTGACGATTAGCAGCAAATCCACGCATTGTGACTTACATCGAGCTAGCGATTAGCCTTGTTCTTCGTGAAAGAGCAGGCAAGAGACCAGGCTATGTCACTTCACTAAAGGATCTTATCTAAATCTGATTTCGGATTTCCGGAGGTCACAACGGGATCAGGCAGACCTCATGATGCATGTGCTGAATCAAAAGTAGGAACAAGATTTCTATTCTAGAGCTGAGAGGTGAATGCCCTGTTATGTCTTTAACTTCGAACAGCCAAACATTGATTCAGAAATCAATGAAGACACCTGCTTGGGGGGTGCTCCAGTGGGAACGAGCTTGGCAGCCTAAATTGAGAGGGGGCGCGAGGCTCGGGCCCAACATAGCGCACTCGACAAAGGCCTGGAAGAATTTGGGAGAGGCTGTGTACCCGCGGCAGTGCTATGAGCCTGGCCTCTTCTCTCCCAGTCTGGTTCCGCCCCCAGGCCCGCACCCCGACTGGTTCGGAGGCAGCGATCCTCACGGAGCAGGCCGGCCTGCCCGCGGGGTCTTCCTCACCTGAGCTTCCTGACTTTCAGCCCAGTCGGCTTCCGCAAGTTCACGGCCGCCATCGTCCCCACGCAGTGGTCCGGCAGGCTCGCGTCTCGCCGCCCCAGCTGGTCCCGGCCGAAGCCGCCTCCGGGCGGCAAGTCTCGGACACCAGGTCTCAGACACCTCTCTCGCGCCCGATTGTTTTTCTTCCGGATTCCGACCGTCCGCCTCGGCTTCCGTAAGAGGCGGGCCTCGAGCGCGCCGAGGCCTCCGGGTGGTGCGGCTCGGGGGAAGAGGCGGGTCTCTCCGAGGAGCGCGAAACGGCGAGAGGCTGAGATAAGCGGGGCTCAGGGGACGCGGGGACGCAAAAGGGGCGTGCCTGGCCTGTCATCGGAGCACGACGCAACACTGCCCTCGCCGGCGTGTGCGTGCGGCCGCCCGGCTCCCAGCGCGCCCCGCGCCAGCCGCGGGCGGGGCCATCCCCCGCCGGAAGTCGCCGCTGCGCTCGCCACGGCCTCTGCCCAACTTGCGACCGGGTGGAGTGCTCTGGCCTGTGTGCCGTCTTCGCTCCAGCTGCCCAACGCTGAGACCAGAGGGGCAAACGGGGCTCGGGGGGTGGGGACACGCAGTCTAGCCACTGTCCTGCCTGTGACTTGGTCTCTCCCCTGCCCCCCAACTGCAGGTAATTTCCCCATTTCCCACGCGTTCTGTCACGTGGGCCGTGGAGCGCCTCCATTCATAGTTCTCTACTCCCGCTTTCAGGTGTCTTTCGCTTTTCAAACTCATTGGATTACCTTTTACATATGGGACGTTTGGGGGTTCCTGGACTCCTAGACAATTGGCCACCAATGAACGAAAAATAAGTCACTACTTCTGTTTGGTCTATATTCAAGATCAAACACGAAATGATAACTTTGCCAAAGATTCACTGTGATTTCCTTCAAGTCATTAGTTCTTAATCTTTTTGGGGGGGGCGGAAATGCATGGGATTCCTTTGAGAGCCGTGACTTCCCCTAGAAAATTGCACACACCGTTTTACAAACAAGCTTCATGAGGTTCACAGACCCGGAAGCCAGGTTAAGGACTCCTACTTTAAACAAATGTTTGGCTTGGTAGGGTGGATAAAGAGGAAGATGTGTAGAGGAGGGGAGACAAATGCCAAAGGAAATACTGCCAGTAGAAAATGGCCCAATTACATTCAGATATGCAATGTTTGCATATGTAAATTGACGAGGGAATGTTTTAATTTACAGAGCTCCCCCTGCAAAAATTTTCAGAGAAAACGTTGTACCTTTTCCTAATCCTGCCCTGGTAAAATGGGGGACATCAGTATGAGTTTGAGGATATCTAATTTGGGAAATGAACATAAAAGACATCAATAAGCTGGACTCCAGAAAGCTCTGTCTAGGATTTTATTAGACTGCTTTTTTCCCAATATACCTGTATTGGAAGATTGAGACAAAAAGGCACAAACTCACATTAAATAAACAAGGTAATCTAATCAGTTCTACAAAGTGTAGTTTGTAAAAGAAGTAGCACTAGGAACCAACCAAAATAAGTCAGGGAGTCCCAGTAGGGATTGTAAAAGGAGTGCTTGGGAAGATACACATGTGCCCACGATACTGACTCTGTCCCTGACCTCTCTTCATGACAAGGCCAGAGCCCAGTACCCCTCCTACAGAGGCATTGCTGCTTCCAGTTG
Source organism: Avahi laniger (assembly GCA_963575035.1). Lineage (NCBI taxonomy): Eukaryota > Metazoa > Chordata > Mammalia > Primates > Indriidae > Avahi > Avahi laniger. The sequence goes on from CAUYSK010018488.1 coordinate 19,976, forward strand.
GGACTATGACCCTGGAAATCTAATGGAAGCAGCTGGTCTGAAGGGGTGTGGCACATGCTCAGGTACTACCCCTGGAGCTGAGCCTTTATCATGTCCCTTGAGTGCCAGTCAGTTTGGGGGTGGGTAAGGAGGGAAGGGGGTACTTAAAAGAAGCCAACACTGTTGCCCAGCAGCAACACCATCCATGGGGATGGAACAGACCAGGGACATCCCTCCTTTATGTTTATGTGGGCAAGAGCCTCAGCTCTTTCAAACTGGGGCAACATGTGGAGGTGGAGGAACCCCCACTAGAGTTCAAGTGATATGTGTGGATCTCAAAGAAGAGCTGAAAGAAGGAGACTAACATCTGCTGACCCTCAAACCACATAATCAACTGTTTAGAATATCACAGCTTGTTTCTCCCAAGATAACCCACATCTAATTGGACTTCACCTAATTGATGAATGAAGAAGGGAAATCTTTAAGCACAAATATAATTAATAGCTAATACAGAGCTTGTAGGAAAACATTTACATTTTTTTCCAGTAGGAATGCCTCTTCTCCAACTTTCCCAGTTGAATAAATGCTACCAGCAGTTGAGATGCCAATAACCAGCAGAAATGCCCCAGATTACTAAAGACCCCTCAAGGTGAGGAGACTAATACAGAGGAAGTTGTCTGTAGCAGGACATCTCCCTGTTCCCAAAGCGGCCTGGGTGAAGGTCAGAGCTAACCATGCCGAGGGGTCTGAATCTGTCCACCCCTGCCCCAGCAGGGCCACAGGGCAGCATCCATTAGGATGTCACAGGTGCAATCCTGTGAGAGACATTCCCTTATTGCACTTAGAAATGAGTAAGGCAAACACACTGACAAAAACAAGGATAAATTATCTCATCCCACTTCTCACTCCCCCCAAAGAGATTTGGTCTCTCTCTCATTAGCAGATGCACCCAGGCTAGCATGGGCTTGGATCAAGCCAACATACTTCACAAGGTTGGAGGAATGTCAGGTGACACCACAGCTATCTCAGATCCTCCCACTAGGAAGGCGTACTCGTACTTGGGTTATGCCAAGTTGTAGGAAACTATGAAGCACTCAGCAGCTTCTATTCCCCTGCAGCCTGGACTTCTTTGCCAGCTTGCTTTGGTAGAGTTCTATACTATGATCACTACTTGCTTTTGATTGTCCAGGACAGAACTCAGCATGGGGGCAGGATGAGCTGAGTTCTTGATCCCCAAATTCCTTTCCAGCAACTGGAGACAAGAGGGAACGTGTTCTGCTGAAAGAAAGCTTTTTGCATGCTCATTTTGTGCAGCATGAAAAGATCAGGACTCTTACGTCCTAACCAGCCTCAAAGACAGAGGACAGGGATCTAAGAAAGCACAGAGAAAAGAGGATTATTGCTGAGTGGCAGCACCAACCCAAAAGGGAAGAGGAGCATGGACCTACAGAGCTCCTCAGGGATCACACTGATCTGTATCTATGGGGTGGATTCACTTCTGAGGGCCACACTGGACAATTCCCTGCAGGTGGAGAGTTGATTGGGGTGTTTTGTAGGCTCTGCAGAGAGAGTCAGACAGAGTGGGCAGCAGGAGGGCTGTGAAACCATAGGTGTTTCTAAGAACAGTGACCAAAGATGCAATGACTGGGGCAGGGGTTATTTGTATTTGTTAAATTTTCTTAAACAGAGACTGGCTAGGCCTTGGGTACCTCCATGGTGCTTAGAGCACTCTAACAATGGGATAGTGGGAGCAGAAGTCAGAGTTACAAAGCCACATTGCTATTCTGTGGAACTGGGGGGAAAAACTCTGTATTTCTAACATCTCCTCTCCCCAGGTGAGCACTCAAAATTGCAAAGATCTGCCCAGGAAGCAAAATACCTCAGTTTATCCCAAGGTTGAAAACAAATGAACGTAAATCATTTAAATCACCACATCACAAAAGGCAGCTATTTTGAAAGACTAAAAATGTCACTTGGAAATAAAGGTGGGGGCACACAGAGAAATGGGTTGGAACACAATGGAGAGGGAGGGAGGAGCTGTAAATACAGCAACCTACACATATCTCAGAGGCGTGGGCTCCCGCACACATGGGCTTTGTAATACCAGACAGTCTATTTGTTTACAATATTAAAGGGCATCTAGAATTAGCTACAGTAAGGGATTGAAAGTTGCCTGAAGAATGGGCACAGAAAGGCTGCGTCCGAAGATGGCCTGTCACACGGGAGGGTGGAGCTGCTGGGCCTTCCTGTTGACCACTGTCTTGCAAAACTAGAAGAGAAATGCAATTATTAAGGAGGCAACAGGGGAAAATAGAAACACGCTGTAAATCATCTTGAATGGGGGAATTTCAAAAGGAGGAAGGATGCCAGTCAATGGGGAGGGGAATGGGAGGAGACAGGGCACTAAGCCTGAGTGGTGACTGAGGAGCTGGCATCGCAACAGTCCACTTAATCCTACCCCTCCATCTGCGAGAAGCTGCCGTAAGGGACATGGGGCAGGGAGAGAGAGCAGAGGTTTGCATCACTGCTGGTGAGACCCTAGGCTTCCTTAGCCTCTTAGTGCTAGAGGATGGGCTGTTTTTATTTGATAAAGTAATGTTCTCTCAGAGCCTAACTGGGAGCAGGGCAGGTTTGTCATTCCACGACTGAGACTACTTTGAGCTGTTACAATAACGTGAGTACAAAGCACTGAGGAACCAGTGCTGGGAGCTAATAGAAGGAAGGGGCTTGGGGAAGAGTACAACATGAAACAAGGGACACCCCATTCTGGCCTTGGGAGCTAGACAGAAACATTCTCCCAACGTCTGAAAGATGCCACCTCTGATGAGAACAGCTACTTAGTATGGGACTGGGGATACAAAGAGGAAGAAAATGAAGCACCAGACACAACAAAGGATGCTGAGAAAAGCTGTCTGACCGGCAAGTTTTTTAAGGGAAAGGCAGGGAATGCCAGCATTCAGGAGTTAGGAACTGGCTCCGGCATGGGAGGTGCAGGCTGTGCGCCAGCATGACGACGGCTCAGGTTGCGAGAGGGTTGTGACTAGCAGCAGATGAACTCCACTTCTTACCACCCTATCCGTGTCTCTCTGGGCAGTTATTTTTAAAACATGTCCCTGAAATGCCCTAACAGCCATAATCTCTTCAGTGGGAGCCTGAGAGCTGTTTAGCATGGGAGTCATCATCATTACTAGAGGGAAGGACAAGGAATAAAGTATGTTTTCTGACTCCGTTGTGAACTGCTGAGGCCTTGAGAACCCAAACTGATTTTAGCTTCTATGACATGCACACTGAGAAATTTGGTACATACAGTGCAGAGGGAGTAGGGGTGGCTTTAGTCATCTGCTGTCATTCCTTTCACTGGGTCCTTCTGTCTCATCTGGAACAGAAAAAGCAAGAAAAATTAAAGGCTCCTGCTGCTGATGGAACTCTACCACAAATACATCCTGCCTTCTCAGTCCTGCCAATAGAGAGGGTGGAGCGTTTTTTGGTGCACAAAGGATCAGAAGGATGGAATTCTGCATACATACGGCCAAAGCCATACCATTAATATGTAGCTCTGTGTCACTGGTCTCATCATCCATGACTTCTGTTTCTCTCCCCTGTGTCACAGTGTTGAGGTTTGTTAGTAAGCACCTCTCTGTTTCATTTACTCATTCACTCAACAAATGTTTATGAAGCATCTCTTTTGTGCTAGGAACTTCTGTAGAGCTGGGGATATTTAGCAGTGAACTGAAACAAACCAAGTCTCTCCTCAGGGAGAGACTTATATTCCGGGACAGGATGGGAGAACAGACACTTGAATATATGTCAAGTGGAACTAAGGGCTGCTGGGATAGAGAATGACTCTGGAGAAGTGCTGTTTTATAAAGTGGTTATGGAAGCTTCTATGCGAGGTTTGAGTAGAGAGAGAGCAACTCCTCTGGCTCTCTGGGGGAGGAACATTCTAGGCAGAGGGAACAACGATTCCCTCTCCTGAGCTCTCCTTAAAGGTGGGCACAATGTGGTGTCAGAGTTGGGCACAGGGATGCAGGGATGGAAAGTGCAGGGGGGTCATGGTACATTTAGTCAACAAATTCAAGATTTTTTTTTTTAATCTTTCAGTTATTTAATTAGGTTCTTTGTAAAAATTTAGAATACCAATCTGTGAGGATAAATTCCATTTGTCAGAGCAAACAGATCGCAGATAGCCCTGGAGCTGAGGAATAGCCTTGATTTTTGGTAAAATTTGGGAGTCCACAGTTTTCTGATCCACTTTGCGCTGTTCTGTAATCTCGTATTTCTCTTTTTCTGTGTCGAAGATCTCACCCTCCTGGTGTCTGGTCTTCCGCAGCTGCTGCTTCTTGAAGTAAGCATCAGTGAGATGCTTAGGGATTTTCACATTGCTGATACCAATTTTTGTGGAGGTGGCAATGACAAATTTCTGGTGTGTCCTTCGCAGAGGAACTCGATTGAGGGGCAGAAGTCCAGTCACAAGTAACAAGCCACTGCCCAGTTGCCTCAGGAAAACCACCCTCTTGCCCCTGTGGCGTCCAGTGAGGATGATGAGGATGGTTCCGGGAGTGATGCTGGCTCGCAGTCTTCTCACGTGTTGGCTAAAGGGTTTCTTGCCGTGGCTCAACAGCTTTCGAGGTGCATCTTCGGTTGGATAATATCTAGGCATTTTGCGAAGTTTAACCACCCGAGTGCCACCATTCTTGTCACCACCAACTGGTTTTGTAACAGTGGCGAGGACCTTCTCCTTCTTTTTCTTTTCAACCTGCAAGGACATAAATGCATCAAAACGTAAGAGAATGGCAATTAAGGTTAAGACGTAATGGTCAGTGGTTCTCCTCTTCTCTTACCTTGGATTTCGCCACTGAGTATTTCCTCTTGTACATGGCCTTCCTAGAGTACATGGCAGATCGGGAGTATCTGCCGATTCCTCTGACGAGGACGGGATTCCGGCTGCAGTGGGGCTTCCCCTTCTTAACCTTTTTAGCCTTGAGGTTAGCCTTTTTCACTTTGCCACCGGCATCAGCCTTCTTGGCTTCAGGTTTCTTCTCTTTAGTATCTGGCTTCTCAGCTTTTTCACCCGCCATCTTGCAAGATGGGAAAGAGAACCTATTCTTTCTCTTCTTATAGCATGCAAGTCAAAGTAGCCCTTTTTTATGTTTAGTATTATAGATGGCTTTTTATATGCATTAAGTATAAAATATTGTCAGTGTGATTTTCACAGGGTTATGTTTGGGGGCAATCAGTCCCTCTGGGTACCCGTTCATTACTTTGAGTTGATTATATGTATGCAAAATAATGTGAGGATTCTATCTTGGGCTGGGGACTATACTGAAGACTGAAGACAAATTGGGGCAGTCGGGCTGGTGGTGTGCTGCTCTGTAGTCCTGCCTGCCCTGGAAGGGCTTCTGATTTCATTCCATTGAATACCCTGGGCAGAGCTGGCACACAATTAAAAAGGAAATACCTGCCAATAAAGTATAGCTTCCCTTTTCCTATAATGTTTCTTTTCAATCTGATAATTGAACCACTGTGAACAGAAAGAATACTCAGACTTCTTCTTTCCTTTTTCTATAGGAAAATGAGTTTGTCAAAGTTGAAACAAGTATTTTGCACATGATTTTCTTCAGAAAAATTATTCTCTCTCCCTCTCTCTCTCTCTCTCTCTGTCTCTCTCTTTCACACACACACACACACACACACACACACACACACACACACATAATATGGGTCAGCTGCTGGTAGTAGAGCATCAAGGGAGCCCACGCGAAGAAATAGAAGAGTCATGTTTTCAATAAACTAAGAACAAGTTGGATCTCTTCCTACCTACAGTCTAATTCACTGTTCTCTTTCTTCACCGTACTTTCCCCTTCTGCCATGTGATCAAAGATCAGAATTTTAAAAGAACTTGAAATCTTGAAACTAAACGTGTCTCCTTGAAATGAAAATATGCCTAGTTCTTGTATCAATGCATAAAGAAATAAGTTCAGCTACTGTGTAGCTGTAATCTCTCCACAAGTAAAAATTGCTTAACAGAATTCTCTTCTTAAGCTTCATTTCCACGATCTACCATAATTTAATTTTTTCAAGCTTTTTAAGGGCATGTTTATTTTTATTTACTTCTGTTTTGATTAGGTTTATTTTTATTTTAAGTTGTCTAACCTGTTATTTGTATAAAATGGATGTGTGTATATCTATTAATCTATCTACCTACCTATTGTATATCAGTGACTGTGAAATCTATGCTGGGTGATGGGTCCTGAATTTGAGTCTATTTTGTTAAAATATGGAGATTTCAAATATATCTTCTTCTAAAATTAAGTTATGACACTAAATTTGACATCCATTTGAACATCATTTATAAGATCCTTATATGAAAACAAATAAACAAGACTTATTTTGAATCTTATCCGGGAATAATCTACATTGAAATATTTTGATTTTTGTACTAAATTAAACTATGTTACAAACACAGTTTTTTTCTGATCTTCCTGAATTAGCAAAAAAGGAGGAAACATTTGCAATAGAAGTTGAATACTATATGACTGTGGATGTTGCTTATTGTGCTTTATAGATGTTTCTATTAATTCATTAATCTAACTTACTAAAAATCTAACCAGTTTACATAGAATTGTATTTTGCCATTTTAATGGCAATTTGACAAGTTATTTTCAAAAATTTTCAGTCTTTTCCAGCTTCAGTTTTTCCCTATCCCATATCTGTGCACCAGAATTTTAATCACCATAGATGATTATAAGTTCATTATTTTATTTCAGTTGAATTTAATAATTATCTGACAATACAGGCTAGTCAGGCTTGAGCAAGTCAATTCAAATTTCTTCTTACAATTTAATTTATGCATTAAATAATATATTGAGAGGATCTTTTGGGGGAGGATGCTTTCAAATTTTGATGAATGAATGGAAATGGAAATATTTCTTCATAATATTATATTTTGGCGTTTATCCAGCTGAACCTAGGTATACTACAAGAAAGTCTAAGATAACTTTTCTTTTAATATTGTTTTTTCTAAATTTTTAAAAGTTTTAATAGTTTTGGATAAAATTTATATTGAATAAAATTAGACATTTACAATTAGCATGGCCTGGATATATATTTTAATGCCAGATACACAAACTCAAGTCAGTTCCGTAATTTTATTTCTTTCAGTGTTCCTTCTCTGTTAATTTTTAGTTTTTGGCTTTCTCTTTATCTCTTTTGTCCTCTAATCTGGATCCCAGAAATATATTATGTGCATGAGAAGTCAATTACGTAGTAGTTGTAACCTATCTTCTCTTAAATGCTGAAATTTCAACATATTTTATTTAGAACAGTTTACTAAGACTTGCGCCAAGACAAGCATGAAATAACACGTGCGTGTGTGTGTGTATCTGTATACATACATACATATATGTATATTTTTTTCCTTCACTTATTTTCCTTTTCACAATTTTAAAGCTCTCCTAAGTGTTCCTGTTGATTATTTGGGATCAACACATCAGTTTTCACTTTCAAACTTGGATCAGATAGATCATGTTTTCTCTTAAAGGGCATGTGCACTTTCTCAAGAACACACTATTTAAACCAATTTAAGCATTTTTTTTTAATAAAGTGTAATACTGAGATATTTCTGGTCTTTTTCTGCCCTTGGGAAACAGATCATAATGTGTCAAGTAGAACTTATCCTGCCTAGGAATTTGTTTATAGATAGTTTATTAACTCAAGATTTAATGAAAACAACAAAAATATTCAATGAGCATTACAAAAATCTTACCTAAGATTCCATACAAAAACAATAAAGCATATATGTTGGATTCTAATATCAATTCTTAGTTATATCTCTCTAAGGAAAACGTAACAGTGCTCCCTCCTCCCACGTGGTTAAGACAATGGTATCTGTTCTTAGAACATCTCCTAGCCCAGTGTTGCTTTTTCCATATTGTCTGTGCTAGAATGTCTGACTCTTATGCTGATTTTTAATCTTCGATTCTATACTTTCTCAAAATACTGTTTTTAAGTACCAGGAAAACCCTTTACATTAATTTCTATGAGAGTACTTCCTCTAATATGCTTTGCAAAATACTGACTGTGTATTTTATTAATGATCAGAAATAAATGTGTGATGCTGTCTTTTTCTATTTCCAACCTAACAGTTCTGTTTTCTTTGCCAGTTGTGTGTGGTGGCAATGACAGGGCATTTCCATGAACTTTGGGGATAAAGAATCACTTTCACCTTCATGTCTGGCCTAAAAAGAGCAAGCTCTAGTTCAGAGAGCCATGACCTTCTTCAGAATCTTTATTAAACATCTTGCTTCTAACAGAAGCCAGAATTCCTCATTGTCAATATCATGTTACAGAAATATAAAGCTAAATATGGCAAATGAATCAATGTTGCAATTTGTCAAGTATACATAAATAGATAAACTGTCTTTTTGCATAATCAAAAATTCACATTGCTTAGCAATTATTATAATTACCCACTATCTAAGTAACTATGGCAAGAATCTTTGAAATAGTTAAGCAGCTAATTATACATCATTCCATACCATATTGGAAGCTTGTCAAATTTACAATACACATGGTTAACATGAGCCTTGAGCTTGGACCCCTCAAACTTGTTCCATATTAAGTATTTTAAACTACATAGGGCTATTTATGCTTAGATAATTTGTGAACACTTCAGTGTATCAAGTAAGACTTTTTTTGTAAGAAACCCAACATCAAGATGTGTTCTACCAACCTGTTTTATTTTTCTCATTAAATTGAGGAGAAAAAATGTTCTGTATTGTAATTAGTTATATTAAAGAAATTTATAAAAACCTTGGTGAATGTGGTGGACATTTTATTGTTTATCTTTAGGGTAAGTAGCTAAATTAACATGGTGATCATTTATTGAACTATGCCATGCAGTAATTCCTCTAACTCTTTATGTTGGCTTTAAAATTTTTTTCTTCCTTTGTAAATAAAATGCAGTGGTCAAGCTCAAATAGAATGAATTATTTCTGTGTAATGAATAAGATAAATTAGTCTATAAAACATTATGTAGATATAAAACCTTGGCCTGGCTGCCAATAGTCTGTTTACAGGAGCCTCATGGTGTGGTAGAAAGCCCATGGATTAAGTATTTATTTCAGGCTCTAAGTAACCTTCTACAGGTGGTTGGATAAGCCCCTCAATCTCTCTGGATCTCCCAGTGTGATCTATTATAGAAAGAGAATCAGATGTGAAGCAGACAATCTTAGATTTCTTCGAACTTTTCCCTGATCCTACAGTTTGCTAAGACATACCATTTTTATTAAGCCTTAAATGATCTGAACTTTTCTCACTAAAATAATACTTGAGTTTATTTTAATTTGGTAATTTTAGTTCATGTTGAGGCTTTTAAATCCACAATTTAAATTGGACTGATTAGAGGTTTTGATTGAACATAGAAGATTTCTCAAAATAATCTATAATGACATAGTTTTTTGGGGGAAAGTATGGCAATTTGACAAGCTTGCCAAAGCCTCCTTATTATAATAGATCTATTTTAGGGAGTCAGTTGGCTTCTATTAGTGTATAACATGTTTCCAATATTGTTTTGCATTCGGTACAGATTTTCCCAGAAGCAATAACATTGCAGTGACTACCCCTTATTTTTTATGGTTGGTGTAAGAACTCTCTATACTGACTGGCAGACTTTCCTTCCTTCCTACCTTCAATGAGAAGACACAAGCCACACAAAGATTCCCTCAGCCTTTTTCCCCAAATGTGAAATGCAGGAGACATAATAGTAGGGCCAAAAGTGGGGTGTGGTCATGATGCTTTGGCATCAAACCAGGATTTCTAACTTCCTAGAATTTTTGAAGCATTTATTTATCTACTAAAGGAAATGAGGGAGAAAGGGTCAAACTAAAAAATTGCTTCATAAAATCTTATATAAAAATATTTTTTGATATAGAAATATACTTATCTATCTAAAGAAATATTTCCAGTAATTACACTCTGCCTTGCTCATGGCTTTGTTGGCATTCAAACGAATTGGGCTGGGCTTTTCTGAAATGATCTTCAGTCTCCCTTTCTAAACTCTTCTGTGTTGTGCCATTTCCTATTTATTCCACCACAAAATGGGATCAAATGTCAATTATCTTGGGTCACAGCAAATGACTCAAACATGTAAGTATTTTCCAGTTTTTTTTTTTTCTTTCTTTCCTGGATTACTGATAGTTGGGAATGGGGCTAGAGTTCCTGTCTCCAGGGGTACACAAGTTTTTCTAGGTCTTTATTTCACCTCAAACTAGCTATAGAATGAAACTTTTCTCACTTTGTGAGTTAGTTAAATTTATATCAGCAATTACTGTGGACAATTCTCAAGAATTCCAAATAAATTCTTGCCCTAGAAACATATCTTTTATGTCTCACTATGAATATAGCCTAAGAACACAGAAGATAATGCTTGAAAGCATGATGCTATTACAATATTGATAAATTATTTTCTATTTCCTGACATATTTCCATGAAGTTAAGTAGATAAACAAAATCTCTGCTGGTGAAGAAAAAAATTAGAAAGAAAATACTAAGTTTATTAAATCTATTGATCTAACACAATGCAGTGAAGAGACATATTAGATGACCATCTACAAATATTTGTTGAATAATGATTCGGTGTGGAAGATCCAGAGTCCCATTTCATTTGCAGTAAGAAAAATGCAGTAAGAAATTGATCATTAATATCATTTAATCATGAATTTACAACTTGAGAATATTGTCCCTAGATTACATTATACATTTCTGATACTTTTAATGTTAGATCAATGACAATGTTAAATGACAATACTGGTTAATTAAATATAGCTTTAAATTGAACAGTATTTCAGGATTTTCCACTGTACTCACCAATAAGCTCGAGCTAATCACTGCATTTATCCTAGGACTTGAATTTTTAGGTGAGATTGTAAAGGTCATTTTGGTCTTTAACAAATTGGGAAAGATATATCTTCTTGTGTAGAGATGGTAAGGATTTTCTGGTAATTCAGGTTCCATTTCTTCTGTAATTCTAAATGAATATCAAGAGTATCTCAAAGAACTGTGGCAGATAGAGAAGCTAAATAGCTCTAATGCATTATGCTGAAAAGGCAGACACAGTGTGTGATAGTACAAGGTGGATCAAACCTAGATCAATGATTAGCCCGGTCTCGTGTTCTCCTTTGAAAGGCAATGAGATCATCCTAGGGCAAGCGTATGCCTTCAATTCCGGGTAGAGGTTGGGCGATAAAGTGAATCCCTATTGCTTTGAGATTTCTTGGTCATGAGCATAACTTTAAGGGGCCATATAGTCTTTTAATTTTTAGTGTCAACACAACGAACCCTTTGAGAATGCCTATAAAATACTTAAAGGAGTAGTTGAAGGCACTTAAGTTTCCACTCACGTTTACACACTCTTATTAAGAAGAAGAAAATAAAGATTGGATAATAATCTTTTTGTAAGTCTTTAAAAACCTGACTATAGATAACTCAGTACATTTGTACACAGATCCCAAATTCACATTATCACAGTCACGGATGTTAAGAATCCCACACCTGCCAAAAACAGGCAGAAGAAAAACCCCTTACTTTTTTCCACATTCTTTAAAATTCTTTCTTTGGTGTTAAGTTGCTGTCATTATTAGTGTCTATTGCTGTTCGTGGTTCTGCTTCTCTGCACATGTTTCTGTCATTGCTTTTTTACATCAAAGCTATGCTCTGTCTCTGAATCGTAGTGTACAGAGCAGTGTGTGGTCCTGGGACCAACAGAATCAACATTGCCTGGGAACATACTGTTAATAGAAATGTTAGTTCTCTGGTCCCAATCTATAACTACTAAATCAAAAATCTCAGCAATCTGTCTTTAAACAAGTCTTCCAGATGATTCTGATGCAAGCTCAAGTTTGAGAACTGCTGGTATAAAAGACTGGTTAACTTGTCACCATTCTGTTTCAGCAGACGGTAAATGCATATTCAACACCCGCTCTCTGAGATTCTGTGCAACCCTGTGAGCTATAGGCAATTAGTCCCAGTGTGCAAATGAAGAAACCAAGACTCAGGGAGTATAATTGACTTATCCAAGGTCACGTGGCTATTTAAGTAGCAGAGCTGAGTTGTAAAGCCAAGCCGTTTGTCCCTTTACATATATCACTTTTTCCTTCTCATTTACAGCTAAACTCCTCCATTAATTTCATCACATGAAATGTGACTCTGCCTTTCCCTTGAAAAAGTTGTGCAGTGGGGAGACGGACAAGGATAAAATAGAAAAGTAGGCAATACAAAAGATAAAATTAATGTCACAAATGTTCCAATTACGCTCAACATACAGCAATTACTTAGGTATATTTTGACATTCTTTCAATGAAGTTAAGCTAAAATGTAGATGCACTTTTTCAAATTGTTGAATCAACCAAATATGCAGTCCCAGACAGGTCTAAATCATGTATATCCTTAAGCTAATAGGCAAACAGAGTTCTGCTACCCAGCAACTAAGTGCCTTCCTTAACCAGCCTTCAGCAACCCACCTCTTCTTCCTTTTTGCATCTACTATTGTGGACTATTTTGCTGGACATATGCCACTCACAAATTTGGTGACAGTTTTCTACTCCATAATCTCTGTGAGATTTTTTTTAATTTCATGTAATTGTCAAAGGAAAAAAATGGCACTAGACACTTATTAAAGGCAACAAAGAGAGATGTAGAAACTGCAGTAGGAAAGACTCTAGTGTGAACTGAGCCCAACTCCAACCAAGACAAAGGTGACCGAGGTTTTTAAAGGAAGGACAGATAGGGAACAAAAAGGTAATATAGGAAAGTGAAAATGGGGGGATACAAAAGGGACTAGAGGCTATGCGGAAATGGAAAATTACAGAGGGGAAGTGGAGAAATACTGACAGTGGTTTGCCAGGGTGAGTTGGGACAATGTACCTTTGGCAGTTCGGCAGCATTGAGTTTTCTTTAGCAAAGGCTCAGTAGGGAGTCTGGGGGGTTCACCTTTATGGACACAGCCTAGTGTAGGTGAAAGCCAGATTGAAGTTTATTAGCCCATAATAATAAACTTAGCACAGTATTCAAGAGGTCCTTTGTGCTGTGTGGGAATTCACAGCACCCTCAGGTTTTGATGCTTCACTTAATTTAACTATTTCACATTTAAAGAAGGGTGAAAATATTGTTAGTTGAATTATTTCTAGTTATTATGATGAGATTATTAATATTTAGATATTGAAAGATGTATTGGGGGACATGATCATAGATAGAGACCTAGAATCCATTGGGCATCCTGGTGGTAAAGTAACATTTTATTGTCTATAACCATGAATGGAATCATGTTTTCAACAAATTCAAGGGTGTAATGAACTACTGGCTGAAATAATAATTGCTGTATATGTTTTTTACCCCGGTGTTTATGAAGCAAAATTATACCCAGTTATATTATTTGCAAATTCTCTGATTATTATAATTTTTAAAACATAGGAAACATTACTACATTTGTTTTATCATAGACATAAAACTGCATATTTTTATGTTTCCCCCAGAATTTCAACATCACCTTTGTGTAGTTGTCTACCCTCTGTAATATAACTGAGAACCTTTGAAAAGAGATACTAAGATTTCTACACAAAAGCTTATGTCCTGTACACAGAAAAGAACATCACCGAATTTTGCGTATATTTTTGACACAATTCCAGCAGGCTTACTAACACTGTTTATTTTACTGTAGGTTCTCAGTTGCTCCTGAGAATATTCTATTTTTACAGCAGAAAAACTCATTAAAGCTAATGCTGATAACCCTGAGTCATTAAAGAAACATTCAAATTTGCTTAGTGATCTCCATATGTAAATGCAGGAACCTAAAGATATAGATGCCAAATTATTTTTTTATAAATAGGTAGAGTCTGGGTGCTGGAAAACTTTAGTTACACAGACCTGTATGGAAGTTCACCTCTTTGTGTTGACTAAATGTTATGCTTCTCTAAAACACTTTTGAAATCTAACGATCAAATAAGTGTTTGCTAGAATATGAAGAAAAGTATTTAAAATGGCAAAAACTATGTTTATCCTTGTCTTGGTTATTTTGTTATTATCAACTTTATTTGGTGAAGTACTAGAAAGAGAATGGGCTTTGGATCCAACACCAAATCTACCATACCTGAGTGGTTATATGTTCACCAGTTCACTTAATTTCTCCAAGACTCAGTTTCAATATTTATAGGACATAATGCTTACATCTGGTATATTTTGTGAAGATTAACTGAGATATGAAGAAGATACAAAAGTGTATGACACATGAGAGTCACCCTGTATCAGTTCTTGATTTTTATGCTCTATACCGTCTTTAAATTCAGTTTACCCCAAATGGTGTTTTTCTTAACTGTCATGTAATATGTTTTATTGTAATTCTCCGTGTGTTTGTCTTTTATTCCCAATAGAACATAGACTTTTCAAGAGAAGAGCCATAAGTTATTTGAATTTATATGTCCATTTCCTAAAAGAGTGTCCTTCTCCTCCTACATCTTCCTAAGTATTTGAAGTAAACTGTCCAAAGGCCCTTAAATAGATTCACACTACTACCTAGGATATTCACACATCAAAACTGTTGTAGTTACAACTTAATATAAGTAATAGAATTTTGCTGCAAAAAATATGTCTTTAAATCTCTAAAATGTATGTTTTATATGAATGGGAGATTTTTACATGTTTCTTTGAATAACAAAACAGTGCTTTTTAAATAACTTTTAATTTTGAGATAATTATAGAGTCATGTAAGTTGCAAGGAACACAGGGAGATTCAGTATACCCTTCACTCATTTTCCCCCAGGAGGTTGTTTTAATTGACATTTAATTATGGATGAAAGTATACACATAAAGAACTATAAGCCATTGATATAACAATCCTCAAAAAAAATCGAGAGCTCCTTTCCAAAAATAATTTGACAGGCAAATTTGATCATCCTCACCAAAGAACAGAAAAAACTGGAGTGATTCTTCATGAAAAATAGAGAAGCCCTCTAGACTTCAGTCCCACAGAAAGTCACTTTCACATTCACAGATGTTTATAATAAATGTAGTCATTGTCCATTACCCACAAGATTATCGAATTATAACTTTCTGTCCATATGATACATCCAAAAATTTATTTGAAAAATTTGAAAGAGCCTTAAATTATCTGAATCTTCCCTCTTTCTATTTTGAAGCAATAATACTTAAACCTTTTTAAGCTAGCCTGAAATAGTTGCAGAGTGAAAAAAATGGTTGATTGATTCTTTGAATACTGAATTCCTATTTCAGGCAAATCAGAAAGAAACTTAGGAGTACCTAAGCGAAATGTGATCTACCATGTGTAGTGCACTCTTGGAAACAATTGGTCAAGGATTTCATAATATTTTTTTTTTTAAGGTTCTACACTATAGAATTTTTTTTATTATTATTATTCCAAGGTATTGTAAGGGTACAAACATTCTAGTTACACTTTATGTCTTTGCCTCACCCAAATGCAGGTTAATGGTGTGCCCTTCCCTCCCTTTAGTGCTCCCCGTGTCCTTCAGTTGTAGATTTGCCCCCCATCCCCCTAATCCCCCAGGTTTTGACCGGGCCTAAGTCACATACTTAGCTGCAAGAGAGTTAGGAAGTAAGACTTAAGCTTCCAGGGAGATGGGGATCCATAAAGGTGTGTGTGAGGGTGCTAATTGTTAAACCAAGGGTGTTTTAGCCGTGAGGTGGCCAGAAGGAATGCCGAATGCCCCTCTCAAACCTCATTTTGCCCTTAATGCTGCCAGGTAGTCCTTTTGTGTGGCCATAGTTAAGTTTTTCTATTTTCTGCAACAGTTACTTCAAATTTTCATAGTCTTAAGCTCCCAACTTCAACATTATACTAAGCAAGGGGAGGTAAA